>PVJX010010343.1:0-57430 GCA_004027295.1 Dolichotis patagonum | reverse complement strand
CTGCCTTTTGGTCTTTCCTTTTGTCATTTTTCTATATTTCCTTACTTTGAGCAGTGTTCCAAAGCTTTCTCTGCTTGTGTGGCAAATTACCTGTTACACCCTCAGTTCCTGGAGGGGCAGTGGCTCCCCCACAGGCTCTTGGCTTCCTCACAGGGTCCTAACTCCCCTCTGTGGGCTCCTGGCTCCCTAAGTTGTAAGGGGAATGCTGGGTGTGGCCACCCCAGAGCCTGTGGAATCTCAGGCAGGCCAGGCCTCCGTGCTTTGTCCCAGGCAGGTCTCCAGGAGGTTCCCTGCGTGTGAAGGGCCTACAGGTCCCAAAGAGTCAGGCCAGAATGTTGGTTTCTGAGAAGTTCCTGGTCCCAAACAGACCTGGCCAAGACGCCCAATATTCCCAATCCAAACAGCCCAGGCCACTCTGCGGGTCCGAGAGTTTCGGGTCCCAAAGAGACAGGCCGAATTGCTGCTTTCTGGGAGACTTCTTGGGGGTGAAGTTTGGGGCTACGGGCCCAAACAGACCCAGCCCAGATGCCGATCTCCAGGAAGTTCCTTGCGGATGAAGGGCGTGCTTACCAGTCCCAGAGAGTCGCGCTGATATGCAGGTCTGTGCAGACTTTGGATCCAAACAGCCCAGGCCACTCTATGGGTCCGAGACTTTCGGGTCCCAAAGAGACAGGCTGAGATGATGCTTTCTGGGAGACTTCCAGTCCCAAAGAGTCGCGCCTTGATGCAGTTCTGCTCAGACTTTCGATCCAAACAGCCCAGGCCACTCTACGGGTCCGAGACTTTCGGGTCCCAAAGAGACAGCCCGAGATGCTGCTTTCTGGGAGACTTCCTGGGGGTGAAGGCAGTTCCAGAATTCTTTATGCAGCTTGAAATCACCATTTTTGTTATTAAAAAAATTAGTTAAGAAACTAATTCAATTTCTTTTTGCTTCATATATTTGTTTTTATTGTAATGTAAGTGCCTTTGCATCACGAGGAGAGATCCAGAAAGTTAAAGAATAGGGAAAAAAGCTCAATCTTGCAAGCCTATATCTGTTAATCTGAGCAATTACTTTGAGGATAGCAAAATGCAATGCAACAACCATTGTTAAATTCTTATCATCTTGTTTTGAAATCCTATATTGCCATTTTTTTTGTTTTTTTTGTTGTTGTCATCATTTTGCATTTGTTGTTGTTTTTGTTTGTTTCACGATGGTTGTAGTCAGGGCTTCTATACAGAACCATTAGTATCAGGACATGGAGTTTTTAATATTATTTTTATGATGGTCACCTAGAGTTAACACAAGAAATCTATTCACAGGAAATCTATTCACAACACCAAAGACATGGAATATTTCTTCAAGGCCCTAAATCCCACAGCAGTGTCCCACATGAGCCCAGATAAAGACCCAGAGCTCATGACAATGCCTCCCATGAGTCCAACTGGAGGTCTAGAGCCCACAAGAAGGACTCATGCCAGTCTCTTTTACGGATCTGTGCTGGGAAGGCCCAAAGGTCAGCAGTGGAAACTAGGAAGTCTATGCCAGCAGGGTGAAGGAGCTGTGCTGGTAGGTTGAGGGTTCTATGCTGGAGCTGAGAAGTCACACTCTCAACAAACACCAGGGCTGTCCTGAAAAGCACCATAGCCATTCTCAGTGACACGGAGGCCCCGAGCTCCTCCGACGAGAAGCAGAGTCCAGTACATGCCAGGAAGCCAGTGTGACGAGTTCATCCTGGAGACCAAGTGGCACACATCTTCCTCTCTGGAGCCAGGAAGCAATGCTTGATGTGAGGACCAGAGCTTCTTCAGGAGAACCTAACTGCTCAAACAGCAATTTGTAGGAGACCTCATAATGTCTCACTGCACTAATGCCTCAACGCCCTCAATGCTTTTCCTTCTCCTTCTCCACATCTCCATTTATGCTGGCAACTTTCCTCTGGTGAAACAGCTCTGCTCAGCGCCACGCTGATGTAATCCAGCTGGTGTTAAGGTGACCACCAGTTCTTAATCTGTAACAATGATTTTTCCATTTTTTTCTTTTTAAATAAAAAAAATATAAAATGACAAAAGAAGAGAAGAAACCTGCAATATTCTATAAAGGAAAGTTAGATACCATGAACTGTTTAAACTAGTGAAATGTAAAGAATACTATAAGGTTTGACAGTAGAGTTAGCCACAGTTGGTCAGTCACTAGAGATCGTCCTCAAACCAGGCATTTGCAAGTGATTTTGCGTTGTATAGATATCCTGAACATACGGAAATAGGGGGAGGTCACTGTGGGTATTCTTCTTAACGTTTGGTCGTTTCTTTCCAGGAGGGGGTACTTGTGTTCAATTTCTTTTCAACACTATTTACCTCTTGCAGTAACTGTGTGACTTAAACTCCGAGTGCTACTTTTGTCACTATTACTGTGAGAATCTATCTCCTCTGGAATTCATGTTTCTGGCAGAGGAGGTACAACAATTTAGGCCATGATTTAGGACATGCATAAAACATACATAGGCAACAATAGTTGAGTTTTCCCTGAGAGATTAATTATGTAAAAAGACTGCTCTAATTGTTGCTTTGATATTTTATGCCAATATTTCCTTAGCTATTTCTTTGAAGACTTCTAATTATTTTGTAAAATAAACATGGTTTGTTGTTGTCATTGTTAGCAGCAAAGTAGCTTAATTGTTATAAAGTAGCCATTTATTAAAGAGCTATTAAGAACTATGATAAACTGCAGCATCGGGTAGGCAGTACTATAGTAAGAATTCAGACAGATATCCAAAGGCTGAGGAAAAACCTGGAATTGTTTGCTTGGTGTAGTTTGTGATGCCTTCCTGGGGAGGTGAACATTGAGGGTCACATTGAAGAAAGAAAAAGGTTGCATATTTTGTGTGTATCTTGTGAAATAGTCATGTAGGTACAGTGTTCGTTGTGAAGCAGTCATGTAATCACTGTGGACTAAGTGTGGGGAAACGGGTAACTGCAACATGTAAATTTTCTGTCTTGATTATATTCAGTTGTTATTGAAGGAGAAGAATAACAATTAACAATTTTTCTTATCTTCACGTATTTCCTCTTACTCTTCCCTACCAACCTTTAAAAGTGGATTTTCTGTAAGCCATGATCAAATTTAAAATGTAAACAAGCTTGTTACTTGTAAGAATAATATGTTGGGCAGGAGCAGATAGTTTCCTACTCCTGGACTGTGTAATCTATTATTGGAAGCATTGTTGAATACAAAACAGAAAAATTAATAGCACATAGTACACAAAAGTTACGTATGGATAGCGTTCTATTTCGGGTGGAATCTCAGCTTTTCTTATCTTTTTTTAAATATTAGAGTGTCTATGGTTTAATCTCTCATGATTTTTAAAGAATTCCCACAAACATTAACCTTATTTTAAACATGTGTATGTAAAGCATATCAATTAGGTTCTCATTCCTTTCATAAATGGAAAACTGACTTTCACTCATATTTTTAATGTTGCTTCTATCTTATTGCCTCTTAGCTTCAAGTAAATCCCACAGTTATGCCAAGACATTGAGGCCCAACTGTGGTACCATCCTCAAGATTAAATGGACTCTTGCTACTACTTCAATCACTATGGTCTTTATAAGGAATGGAAAGGTACAGATCTTTAGTCAAACGTATACTGTTTAAATTTTAGCAGGTTTTGATTCTTATACAGGTGACAGGCATAGAGAGATATAGTGTTCTTTTGGTTATTCATTTGTGAATATGATAGAACCATAGGTAACATATGAATCGGGCTTCCTCTTGTAGGAAGCTATCATCATACCTTACAACCTCATTCACAGTTGATATGATTTTATCAGGCATTTTCTCTGCTTAAAAATATTCATTTTAGTAAAGTATTCCTGAAAATAAGAAAATTTTAAGAACTTAGTATTTACAATGATGGATTTCAGGTAGCACTGGTGACTGGCAGTGCGAGCAGAGGGTAAGCTGTAAATTAATCGTGGGGTAACTATAAGAAATGGAGTCCACAGATTAAAACTAAACTCTCCAGGGGGATTCTCTTCTGTCTTGTTTTTGAAATCCAATATTGTTCTCATTGTTTTGTTTTATTTTATTTAATGTTCTGCTTTGATTGGTTTTACTCTGTCTTGCTTGATTTTACTATGTCTGATGGTATGGACAACTATTGGGAAGATAACAAGGTATATTATGGTAGCCATTGTTAATTTCCTATTACCCTGTTTGGAAGTTCTGTATCATTTTCACTTTTGTTTTGATTGGCTTATTTCTGTTTTACTTTGTTAGGTTTTATTCTCTTTAAAAATAAATAGAAATAAATTATCTGAAAAAAGAATTGATGCTGCAATCACTGGTTAGAACAGATAATAGGAGGGAAAAATGAGAGGCAAGAGGAGCCTTAGGAAATAATTTCCTCTAATTGAAATAGCCAGAAATTAGTAAAACTACTCAGAGATTTTTTAAATTAACAGGAGCATGTGAAAATTATTATTGAACAGATCAGTTTTATATCCTGTAATCTCATCTTAAATTATATGTCTATATCATCTTTATCTATGTCTATGTATGTATTTACCTACACATGTACCTATATTTAAATGGTTAAACTGTAAAACTCTCAAGTATGTATCGCCAAACTACATATTTCACAATGATGTACAAATATTATTAGAGTGGTTAATTTTTTGGGACTATTAAGTAATATTTTATTTTAGACCTCAATTCTTAACCTATTAAATGAGGAAAACAGACACTATATATGACTGGGATGTACTAGGTAATAGCCAGGGGCCAAAAACACTCAGAATATCAGAACATCAGGGTAAAAGCAAAACAATGACAATAACAACAACAACAACAACAGCAAAACAAAACAAAAAAATGAGAGGCCATTCGAAGGATACTAAATATAAAATAATCATAGATTACATTGCAGGAGATGGATGCCCAAAGAAATATGGTTGAATAAAGACGGATTTTTATTCCAAAAAATAAAGACTCATGAAGGCAAGCATCAAACATTTAAAGGACAATAAAATTTAAAAGATATTATATTATCTTTGCCTATGCTTTTAACAAGTTAGGAGTATGCTGGGCTTCGGGTTCTTGGGATTTTCTTTCTAGCGCATAAAATGTGATCATTACCTAATAAGGTAGAACTAGAATTAATGAGAAGAAACAATAGTTTGGCAATTTCTAGCCAATAAAACAAGGACTTTCCAAAGGTTTATACTGTCCAAGAGTTGCACACGCTACCTGTAGGACTCAACAATTGCTCATCGAAGAGAGCTTCAGTTGTAGGCTGAATAATCATAGATGGTGGCTGATGTAAAGAAATGTAGGCATTCAGTCTGATTAGACTATTGTTGCATAGCTCTTTGATTTCTCATTTTCTTCATCTGTTAAATGGAATAATACTAGCACTAACCTAGTTTGCAATTTCAGTGAACAAGGGAGCTTGTATTTGAATCAAATAGCCCTTAGCAAAGTACTGAACCACTATGTAATGCTACCTTTTTAATAGATTATTAGAAAAATGTCTTAAGGTGGCTCCAGGCAGACATAAAGTATTAGTTTTAACTATTGTTATTAGTCAATTTTTAAAAGTTTAGATTTTATTGAGTACACTGGTTTTCTTCACTCATTTACTAACTATAGAACTATAAAGATAGTGTATTTGTATCTTCATCTATAAAATGAGAACCATTACCTACCTTAGGAGTTGTTTGGAAGCATTCAGGGAAATAATAATATAAAATGCCCAGAACAACACCTAGCCCATATTATGTCTTCCATAGTTGTCACCTTACTATGATTACTGGCTGTGTACCCGTGACCATAACAAGAAAGGGCTGAGCATCAAACATGAATATGTTACAGAAAAGTCTTCAAGAGGTACTTGCAGTTCTCTGAGGAAGATTCATGTGTGCACAAATACTGGAGAACATTAGCGTATGTAGTTCAGCGTTTGAAGTTCATGCTCAGAGTCGAAGTTGAGTGAGTGCTAAATATGAGAATAGCCACAATAAGGTTCCAAATTGGGACTTTGGTGTTAAGATGAGGACAAGCTGTATCTCAGAGACTTGCTGTCTAAGTGAGCAGGAGGAGAGGAAAGCAGCCAGATGGAAGAAGGAGTGTCTTTGAAATCTGCTCCAACAACATGATTGATGGTCAAGCATTCTGGATATAAGATGTTTTATTTTTAAGTCTTTGCTTTAGGTTCTTATTTGTGAACACACATACACTTCTCTTTGCAAAGTTTCAATTGAATAATATGAATAATCTCTTGCCATGCATTTTCATTACAGAAGCCTTAAATAAAAAGTTTCCTAAAACCGTAACCTCAAAGACTGAGAGGTGATCAACACAGTAAATAATAAATATCCAATATTCAGCAAAAGATGCATAATTTCACCAGTGGAAAATGCTAGATATAAATAGTCAGTAGACTGTTGCCAGAAAAATACTCCTTTAGCATGTGAAATAATCAAGTAAAATTCTTGAAAGATGAATTACATTCTTGATTTGCATAACTTGGATTCAATACATTTACACAATATTTGCATTGGAAACATATCTAAAGCCAACCAATGGAAAAAATGCATGATTTTACCAACATGCTTATACATTAATAGCATTACTTGGCAATCTGATGTTTCAAGACCCAGGGTGAATTACTTATTAAAAACCCATATACAGCTATCTGTCTTTATCTTTCTTTCTGCATGAGCCATAATGGCTCTGATTGTTTTTGAAATTATATTTGGACAGGATATGACTGTTACATGAGACCTCTCAAACCGATATCATTTCCCTCACTCATAAAATACATTATACTGCTGTGTGCATGGAGCCAAATCATTAATGAAGGAAGCATAACCTAACCTTTGTGCCTCTGATTTGACCAGAAGTTACACTGTACCAAGCTAACATATTACAAATTGTTTAAAAAGTGAAGCTAACACAATTATGAATATTTATGGTAGATTCATTTATTTCTTGAAAATTTATCCTGCCATCTGAACCATTTCATTATTCTTAACTGTTTTCTAAGAGGCTTAACTTTAACATAGAAAAACAGTATCTGAATCTTACGTTATTTGTAAAATCAAATAACTGTGTTCCTGGAGTATATCCCCTCTCTGTATTTATTTAGAAAAGCAATAGCTATAAAAACTAGTTAGATTCTGTGGAGTATGCAAAATGAGAAGAGCATTGACACAGTATTCACCTTTTAAAAATATTTGGAAGACAGTCATTGACTGTCTATTAGTATTTTAAAGGACTTCTCAAGTTTCAGTTTTAGTATTGTAACTTAGTAGAAATTACTTTATCTGTAGGTTTTCTTTTTTTTTTTTTGCATTTTCTAGGCAAGATATATTTGGGTATCTGAACATCATGACTAGAATTTTTACATAGGCATAGAGTGAGTGAGTTCATATTTAAGATTAAAAATAACAAGTGGCCCTGAGTTAAAGACTAGGTACAGTTCCTCCTAACTACTATTTTTTTGCTACTTTCCAAAAAGAATCTTACAAAAATTAGGAACTAAATATTAATTCTCCTTCACAGTTGTGAAACAATGAATGTAACCTAATTATTTAGGGAATGTCATTAGTTTAATAAGGAAGTTTGAGTGACTTTAGAAGATTTAAAAGATACAATGAGATCTGACTCCAAAGCATTTGATTGCAATGCAAAAGGAACCAGGTAGGCTAGAGATAGACCTAAAGCATGGACTGTACATGTTTTTATTTGAGCATTTAATTTTAATGTACTTTGAAATGATAACTGTGGATAGAATAGCTTACTACAGTTTTGTCTTGTTATTTCATTCACTTATGATACCTGATCTTTTGTCACTTGGTATGGTTATCCTTGATTTAAATAGTGATTGAAGAACAAAGAAAACCTGAAGAAAATGAAACTCAAACATCCCAGGATATATGTTTTCAGGTTCTTTGTTCAGAAAACAAGGGCAATGACACCACAATGACCTCACAATGGTGAGAAAATCACTTTGCTTCACTAAAGTATATTTCCTAGAAATTTCTTCAGCCCTATTCTAGAAAATTTACTATTTTAGATGATGTAATCCTGAATGATTTAAGCCTTGCTGTTTGTCATTTTGCCAGTTATCACTTTATCCTACATATGTCATTCTTTGTAATGAAGATTGCTTTAAAGTATACAAATGTGTGCTTTGTAGCACACCAGTCATTGGCAGGGTCCTTACCACTGTTTCCAAATGGGATCCTCATTTTCAGAGCTCACTCACAAAACACTCAAAAAAGCATCAGACAACTTTACAGAATTTAGACTGTTAAAAGTGATTCACTCACAGGCTAATAACACATGAGTACAGTACTGTGTTCTGCTGGATGAATTACTGCATTCTAAATCCAGGATTCATTAGGAGCAAGGAAACAGACCTGTGCTCAACAGTGATTCAGTTTTAGGAGATGTTCGTGTAATACTGCCAGCTGTGACCCCTATCTTTGGAACAGACATAAGCATCACTACCCTGAATAGTGTTTGTAACGAAGCTCCTAGCTGGGAAGGGAAAAAAAGGCAAGAATGCGTAGGCTGAGTTTCCTCTTGCCATTTTTTTTTTTTTTGGCTAAATGGTACCCTCCATTTATTTAAGAAGGATGTCCTAGCAATATTAACATACCAGTTTCTAAAGATTCTTGGATCTCCTCCCACTCCCTTAGACATACTGATACTTACAAGAGCAATAAAACGTTTAAATTTTTGTGCAGAAGTTTTTAGGTATCAGACACTGGAGAGATGTACAGGTTCCCACCTCTCTTCTAGACCCAAATCTGTGTCTAGAAGAGCTGGTATTAGTAAAATGTATTAGTAAAATGTAAGACATCTTTTGGCACCTTTAGGGTGAAGATAACTCAATATTATTTAATTCTACAAGAATTTTTCAGTTTTATTTCAAGGAAGGGTTCTCCTTAATCCTTGGAAAAAAATTTTTTTGGAGAAAAATATTGCAGTAAAGCTGTTCTCACAGAAAACACCTGAGAGTTTGCCATTGGTAATGTGACTTTTGGCAAAGTAGTATCCATAATGAAGGAACATTAAGAAGATTTACGTCATTAGCATTCATGATTTATCACCAGATTCACAGAAATAACTCTATGGTGAATAATTTTGGATCATGAACCAAGCCATTTAACACTGTTACTATAATATCCTGTAGATCCATTCAAAGGTAGGTAAAAATCCTAGAGCATGCAGTTATTTTTGTGGTTAATAATAACGTAGAAGTTCCACTATACACTTTGTTTTTCTGTGACATAAAATCGCATGACATTGCATAATGATAAAGTAAACTGCAAAAAGTGCATTCAAATGATGCTGAGAGTCTGCCTTAAATGGGAGAATGTTGAGTGGAAAGCTGAAAACTTGCCAATCCCCATCTATGGCTTATAGTAGATAAGCCATTAGTCTTGGCTAGATATATCACTTCCTACATTATCGTGCATGCAAAATGTGAATTTCCAAGACCTGCGGAGTACTTATCATCTAGCAGAGATGTGCCCTTAAGAAACAGTCTGGGTAAGGTCATTGTGTCAGAAATAGATATGAGTTTTGGTGGTTGCTAAAATTTTGAGAAAAAAATGGATTGGAGGCATAGAACTTAACAGCTTAGTTAATTAAAAATCAATTAGTGCTCTCTCCCATACAAACTAGCAAATAACCTACGAACTACCTACTGCATTCTTTTGCAAAAGATTTGGATTCAAAGAGCTCCAATGTAGAGTTCTAATAGCTAAGTTTGTTTCAGGGGAAATTTAATTGGCGTATATTACACAAAGATATCCACTGACATGGAAACTGACATGGAAAACCAGCTTATATACAAAATTAGAAAATGGGTTAACTGTATTGATTATTTCAGAAAAAAATAGACAAAGAAAAGCTTTAAATCGAATCAAAGAGAGTCTATCTTATGTCAAGATTATCGCTTCTCGGCCTTTTGGCTAAGATCAAGATTAAACCAGAAGCTGAAAACCCTGATTAAAAAGTAAACCAATGTTTTGTGAATCTTTAGGAAAAACAAGAACACTGAGACCTAGTTTGGGATTTTAAAGAAAACTTCAGATACCCCCTTTCAGTCTTTGTGTAAAGGGTTGTTAAAATAATAAATTTGGACACTGCCTACACTGACTTCAGTCAAGTGTCTCTAAATTTCCTTATGGTGTCACTGTAGATACGGTGCTAGATTATAGATGTGAACATTGTTAAGAATTTTTAATTGGTTAAAAAACAACATCCCTAAAGATTTTAATCAAGCAAAAAGGTTAATATAGAGAGAAATCACAGTGATCCATCACTAAGCTCTCTTCCCACAGTACCGAGATAGGGCACTGTCTAAGGGGTTTACTAGTTACCATGGTGATAAGAGAATTTACTGATCACACTTCATCAGGGATCATTGACCAGTGCAACTCAACTCACTGATTGTCTGGTCCACAGAGACGTGGAAAACAACTGTCTATTCATCCACAAGCAAGGCAAGCAGTATTGCCTAAAGAAAATGATTCAAAGCCTTTCTAACACAGGTGGTCATAAAACAAAAACAAAACAGAAAGTTATTACAGGGAAATTTTAATTGCTCATTCAAGAAGAATTTTGATATTCTACTACAGGGAAATATGCCCATAACCTTAGCTACTTTATACAGAAGTATTTCTGATTGTTAGGTCTCAAGTCAAAAACAAACATATTCAGTAATTGTAAAATAGGTTTAGAGAGCTCATTAGGACAAATATTTTCCCTATGAAATCTGCAGGAAATTAGAAATGCTGTAACTGAAAATAATTGACCTGGGAAAGATAAAGGTGACTCCAGTAATTGTGTCTATTAGGGAATCATTTAGGGAATGGAACTTCGGACAAAGCAACTTCAAATGTTGATGTTAAGAGGAAGATGTGAGCCTCTCTATAGACTTGAAAATTAGAAGTACTTAGATAAATCACCAGTTTCACAAGGTGACAAGACTATTTTAATTACTAATAATCAAAAGAGATATACTTAAGTGATGGAAATTTTTGAAGGGTGGAGGCTTTTCCCAATTAGGCTCAATTTTAAGTTATCAGGTAAAGGCTGGCCTTTGCATGCGATTTGGTATTTTTTCTAGGTAGGTTAACCCTTCTAGGGTGCAGCTGCTGTAGGAATGCAGACAGATCAGTGTAGGTCCATTCCAAGAGTGGCTCAAGGCCACTGAAGACTTTGCTCAGAGTCCCATTGCTCTGGAAGCAGTGCCCTCAAAAGAGAGATCAGGACCACAAGGCCTTTATCTCAGAAAGTAAAGTAGCAGCTAGAGACAAATTCAAATTTTCTGAAGACAGGATCTGAGTGACTATCTTGTCTTCTAGTATATTCCCATAACTTAACACCACGTGTGGCAAATAAGTAGACATTAAATGAATGTCAACATTCTATAAATTCAATAAATTTCAAATCCAAATAGGTGAAAGAGGTTGGAGAGTTTGACTTGGAGCCAGTAAAAAAATAGAAAGATAATTTGCATTTTATAGTTATTTTGCAGCAACTACACTATGTTTGTTGTTTTGCAAGTAGTAACATCAGAGAAGTTCAGGAGTTCTTGATCTCTATATCTACTGCCCCCTGTGTAGAAGTCTATTTAATGAAACACACTGAAATTACTGTCTACATCCCTATTTTGCTCACCAGATTAAACTTACTTCAAGGTTGAGGGTGTGTCCTTAATAATGACTTCCAGCAATTAATATAAGCCCTTGTACAAATTTTCACGGATCTGACTTAAAATAAACTCACATGTGATTCTTAGAAAATATTTAGATATCTACATACTGCTTTCTATACAGTTGCTTCTGATTGGTGATTCCTCAGTGGGAATGTGTTTACAGAACTGATTGGTTTTCAAACTTGCTTTTTATTTAAAAAGAATTAGGTAGCAAGTGAGACAGGGTATTACAAAGAAATGTGTGATCCCCTTGGCCTGCCTGACACAAACTCTTCACAGACCCACATCTCCCTTTGAATTCCATGTGAATTCTGCATTTATAGAAAGATTTAGTGCTCAGGATTAGTTTCATTACGCAGTTGGACTTGCACAGAGGTGGCAGGAGATCAGGAAGAACTCTTTTAGGAATGGGCACAGAAAGACAGGGCGCAGAGATGAATTCTCCTTTAAATAAAAACTAAGTCAGATTTTAGAATGAAATTCTGTAGTGCTGTCAAATTGTTTGAAACTGGAGTTGGCAGTTGTCCTTTCAAACTGTTATTTCAGAGCACGTGTCCCAGAAGGGACAGCTAAGAATGTTTGTCATATTTGAACTCTTTCCAGAGCCATTCAGCAGGATACTGGCAGTCCACTTTCTCGTGTTAATTATTTCTGCCCTGATTGCCTGGCAACACATAACATGGGAAGTATTATATTTTGCTATTTGTGAATGCTTCCAGCTGAATGCAGGAAGAAAATGGAATACAAAGTCAGCTGGAGATTCAACTTAATAAGCTAGGTGTGTTTTTTGATTGAAAATTTGTTATGGATGAAGAAGTTTGTAATCCTACGATTGTGTGTGTTAACCACAATTTGAGAGAGCTTGAGGTGTCACAGTGGGTCTTTTGGGGAGGAAAAATACTGATCAATCTTAATGGCCAATGGACTATATTCTGTGAACAATGAATGATATCTTTCATAGACAAAATGAATTTGCTATAAGCCCATGTTTTTTCTCCTTTGAGAATTTCTACCCTCCATGTCGTACTCCCAACCTTCCTCCTTTCTCTGGTTTTCCCTCTTTTCTTGCTTTCCTCATTTTTTCTTTCTTCATTTTTTTTGTTTTTGTTTTTGTTTTTGTTTTTGTTTTTACATTGTTGGCATCCAGAAATTAGAGTCCAGCCATAGAAACCTAAGAAAAAGTGTGATGGGAAAAGCTGCCAATACTGCAACAATAGTGAAAATCACTGCAAACTGTAGAGCAAGGATGGTTTTTCAGCGTGACTCCGACATGGTAAGAACTTCTCAGCACACAACTGCTAGGAAATTTTGCCTGTGGCTGTAGTTCAGCTAAAATCTGTGATGCAGAACCAAAACCAACAAGTCCACTCTTAATATTAGAAATCAGATTCATATTTTAAATTATATCCATGACTTAAATAATTTTTAGAAAGTGATTCTGAGACTTTTCTTCTTGCTGTGTTCATGAAAACCACCCCAGAGTGAAAGCTTCAAACATGGCCATGCTGTATCTTGCACTGTAAGTGATGTGAGATGATGACTCAGTGCAAGTCGATTCCAAAGTGAATGGCAAAATGCAGTTACAATTTTGCTCAGAGATATTTTTTTTTCTTTTTGGTGAGGGTAAGTTCTAAGCTATAAGTGGTCTGTTATCAACTCATATTTTAAAAATATCAATGTGAAAATTCAGATCATTCTTGAAAATAGTTTTTTTCTATGATCATTAAGACTTCCAACATTTAGATTTCAGATAGTCACTCTCAGATAAGTCATATAAAAGCAAACCAGAACAAAGAAAAACTAAGACAAAATCCCAAATCACTTACACATTCTCGAACCAGACGCACTTGGTACCACACAAGAAAATCCCTACATCTCTCTCAAAAAAGAAGCGGGGGTGGGGAGGAATCATGTCTTTGATTTTGGATACTGAGAGTACATGCGTTGGTTTTGGTTCTGCATCAACTTTAGTTCTTGTGCATTTACATTAACTTTAGTTGCTGTAAGAATTAGGGTAGGGCTTAGAAGAAAAAGAACACTATCCAACTATGATGAGCGTATACATTAATTAAGTAGAGAAACTCAAGTTTCGTTAGACAAGCTTAGGTTACAGATGGGATTATTTTGATAGAATTAGCTATATTTTTCAGTGTTTCACTCTTTTAATTTAATGCTCTGTTAAAAATTATAGCAACTTGCCTGCCAGTACCCCAAAGCCTGCTCTTTTCTTGCCTTCCTCAGGGGATCCCTATGCATGCTCCTGTGCTGACACAGTCATCTCTGTGAAACTTCTTTTTTTTTTACTCTTTCAAGTCTTCCCCGGTTGGTCTGCAGCCTACCTGCTGTGCCCTCCCTGCTCTCTGAACTGGGCCACAACAGGTCACAGCTATTTTAGAACCCTAGACATGCCAGAGCTCAGAGCTGTTTGGTGACAAGTGGAAAAAGAATGCTTATTTCAAATAAAACTTGTGTAATACCTAGTGGACAAGCACTGCGTTGGTTTGGTACAGTATAAAGTTCGCAGGAGAACGGGAGATCCTTTAAACATTTAAATTTAAGCCCTTCAAGAGAGTTTAAATAGAAATTCATGAAGATATTCAAGGAGGTAAAGCTGTGTAAAAGAATTCATATCGAAACTGAAATTTCCCGTCACCCTTAGAAATTCTACAGTGTATGCAATGCGGGGCATTGTTCTCTGAGGACCAAGTCAGCTGCAGCTGAGACTGATTTTTACATTATTAAGTGGTTGAAAAATACCAAAATAAGAGTATTTCACAGTGAAATTAATTGAAATTTCAATGTGCGTCAGTGAAGTTTTATTCTAACATAGGTATCTTGTTCATTTACAAGTTGTGTGTGGTGGCTTTCGGACTAGAATGGCCGACATGAGTAGTTTGCTATCATGTGGCAAGTCAATCTAAAATACCTGCCATCCATCCCACTGCAGAAAAGGTTTACCTTGCTGTGACATAAACATGGAAACACTTTTTCTGCTGAAGGTCTATTTTACAGAGATTGACTTTTATAAAGAACTCAATATAATATCTCATTTTCCATAAACAAATTTTGTTTATACTATCACACATATTATAGTACCCATTGATCATTCTCTGTTATTCGGTTCAGAATGCCCTGTAATTCTTTCACTCTTTGAATGGTTTTACAATAGTTTGTTATGTTTGATATTATTGTATTTGAAACAATGCTCAACTATAGCAGAGAAAGAGATATTGTGATAGCTACTGTTAATGTCTGGTTGTCTTAATGTAAAGTACTGTGTTGCCTCTGTTGTTCTGTTCTGATCTGCTCTGTTCTGCCCTCTTTGTTTTATTCTCTTTAAAATAAAATAAAAAAAATACAGAAAAAAAAGAAAGAACTCAATAAATACTAGAGTCAGGAATGGTGAGACACACCTGTAATCTCAGCACTCTGGGAAGGAAGCAGGAGGTTAGCGAGTTCTAGCCCAGCCTGGACAATTTAGCAATTCAGCAAGACCTTGTCTCAAATAATGTTTTTTGTTCACTACAGTGAACAAAAGTGGTTTTTGTACACTACAGTATACTAATTTGTAGTCTTTCTCTCCTTTCTATGTTCCTTTTCTTTCTTCCCTTCAGCTCTCTCTCCTCCCTATTTCTCTCCCTTCTTCTTTCTCTTCCTTCCATCCTCTCCTCCTCTTTTTTCTCTTTCCTTCTCCTTGTTTTCTTCTTCCCTTCCTTTCTTCTCTCCTTCTTTCTTTTCCCTTCCCTTTGTTTCTCTTACTTGCAATAGCTCTCTATGAATGTTTAAGCATTCCTCTAAATTTTTCAATGTATGACAAAAGCTGATTGCAAAATATTTCAGTCAAATCACTGTTTTTCAAAGATTCCACTATGAAGTGCATTTTAATACACTCTAATAATAGTCAAAATATATAAAGACATCTTTATTTTTTTCAATTAAATGTGAAACATAGTTATTTCATTTACTTTAGATAAATTGTGCTAGGAAAACCATGACTTATTGACAAATACATTTTAAAATATTGACATGAGTACTGAAATATATTAAAATCCAACTGTGTATTCATAATATTAAAGATAGGCAGTGGTTGTCTTTAAGAATTAATGTTTGGTGATTTTTTTATTTGTGCTTAAATATATATTCATACAATTCCATGAATGCTATGTCATATAAATTAAAATGTTTTACATAAACATATTTTTATAATATTTACATAATTCATTTTTATGTAATTATACTTTTTAATCTCTGAATAATGAAATAAGAGAGTTTCAGGTTTTCATTTACAAGCACTTTAGCAAAATAGCATGCGGTATACATATAATCTTTCTTTTTAAAATGGAAAAACCTTGGTAAAATGAATAACATATTTCCACTGTTAAATTTTGGTTTTATAGTATTGAGCATATTTTATTATAATATAATTTCATTTAGATGAATGAGCTTCATTGTCCATTAATATCTTGAAGGTACAAAAATATCACTTTCATTTGTACATTCTGGGGATTATCAAAATGAATATTCTTGGGGTCAGTTGATTAAGGAATGAATGGTTGAAATAATTAGGTCTAACTTAAGAGGACATGAGAATCACTGAGTGCCACCATCCTCACCATCTTGACCATGAAATGTCTCATTTATTTTTACCCTAAGTCCGTAGTGTGAAGTTCTTTAATTACTTTCTTTTCACTGAGGAAGGCATTGTTTCTTCTGTAGCAAAACTGTGTTTCCCAGCAGTGACTACCCACCAACATGAACATGTGCTCTCCCAATTTATTTGAAAGGATAATTCAAATTACAGAATGGATTATACTTGTGGTACTTTTATCTATCTGAGTGGTAGTCAACCATTTTGAAACTGTAACTCATTCATATATTTTAACAAAACTTTCATAGATTCAATGATATATAGATTGATAAATACATGAATAAGTGGCTAGATGTAGATTGATTAATATAGATGGAGGTGGATAGGTAAATAAATATATCAATAAATTTTCTTCAGATTTATCAATTGTTTTAAATATATTATCCCCAAGATAACTAGTATCCATACATATAGTAGAAAAGATACACAGGCACACCTCATTTTTTTCAAATAACTGTGTATATTTATTACAGAAGACAATATAACCCCAAAATCACCTTAAAGTGAAGATAATCACACTAAATTGAAAGTTAACAAATGTTGGGTTATTTGGCATATTTAAGTGATTTGACCCTGGTCTTACTGTGGAAGTTGCTGTCCAGGTATATAATACATTTCATTATGAATAATGTTTCATGTATTTTCTAAAAATATAAAATAATATTTTTTAAAATTGTATTTAAAAACAAAACAAAACATACAAAATAGAAAAGGGTAGCAACAATATAAGATTCCAAGGGAAAAGAAAAAAGAAAAGAACAAAAAATACTGAAAAGTCATTACTTGATAACTTACATACTGTCATCTTGGAAATAGTTGTTTAAGTTACAAAGTTAAAACATACAAAGTACACATTCAAGCAATGAGACTGTCGACAGTTCTGTTCCATGATCTAACAAAAAACAGTAATATGGTCATTCATCTTACACACTTAAACACACATGCAATTATGTTCTTTAGAGCACTTTCTTTTCCTCTCTTTTTTACAGTAGCGATTACACATTTTGGGTTTTATTACTCCTACAGTTCTTATTATTTTTTACACTAGAGACACAATGCAATATTTATAAATATGGTTCTTATTTATTTCACTAATGAGGATAGTTTCAAGTTGTCTACATTTACCTATGAAGGCTTCAAGGTCATCCCTCTTCATAGCTGAGTAATACTCCATTGTATAAAAATACCACTTCTTTTTCATCCACTCTGCGGTTGATGGGCATCTTGGTTGTTTCCAAGATTTAGCTATTACAAATTGTGTTGCTATGAATATGGGTGCACATATATCACTGTGATATGAACTTTTCAGTTCCTCTGGGAAAATACCCAGGAGGGGAATAGCTGGGTTGAATGGAGCTTCCAGTCCTAGTCTTAGAATTCTCCATACTGATTTCCATAGTGCTTGCACCAGTCTACACTCCCACCAACAGTGGAGCAGTGTTCCTTTTTCCCCACAACCTCGCCAACATTTGTTATCAGTTGATTTCTTGATGGCAGCTATTCTTTCAGGGGTGAGATGAAATCTCAGTGTTGTTTTAGTTTGCATTTCTCGAATGACCAGTGATGGTGAACATTTCTTCATGTATTTATTTGCCATTTGTATATCTTTATCTGAGAACTGAGTGTTCATCTCAGATGCCCATTGTTGGAGAGGGTCTTTGAATTTGGGAGGCTTGATGTTTTTCAATTCTTTATATGTTCTTGATATAAGTCCTTTGTCTGAGGGGTTGCTGGATAAAATTCTTTCCCATTCGGTGGGTTTTCTTTTCACTCTGCTGGTGATATCCTTTGAAGTGCAGAAACTTTTCAATAGTATGACATCCCAGTTGTTGATTCTCTGAAGCATTTCCTGTGCAGTTTGCTTTTTGTTTATGAATTCTCTACCTACTCCTATGTCTTCAAGACTTCTGCCTACCCTATCTTCCAGTAGATTCAGTGTTTCTGTTTTAATGTTTAGGTCTTTGATCCATTTAGACTTTAGTTTTGTGCATGGTGATAAGCATGGATCTAGTTTCAGTCTTCTGCATGTGGAGAGCCAATTTTTCTAACACCATTTATTAAAGAGGCTATCTTTCTTCCAGTGAACATGTTTAGCCCCTTTGTCAAATATCAGGTGGCTGAGTGTCTTTGTACTTATATTTGCATCTTGTAATCTGTTCCATTGGTCCTCAGGTCTATTTCTTTGCCAGTACCATGTTGATTTTATCACTGTGGCTATGTAGTACAGTTTAAAGTCAGGAATTGAAATGCCTCCTGCCTTGTCTTTATGGCCCAGAATTGCTTTTGCTATTCGAGGTTTCTTCTGTTTCCAAATGTATTTTAGGAGTGTTTTCTCTAGATCTGTGAGGTATGTTGATGATTGGGATTGCATTAAATCTGTATAACAGTTTTGGAAATATGGCCATTTTCACAATATTGGTTCTTCCTAGCCAAGAGCAAGGAATAGCCTTCCATTTTCTAATATCTTCTTCGATCTCCTTTTTTATGTAGTATAATTTTCAGCATATAGGTCTTTTATATTCTTAGTTAAGTTGATTCCTAAGTATTTCATTTTTTTAGGTGTTCAATTTTTTTATTTTAAAGACAAAAACTAAAAATGATACAGAATTTAAAAACAAGATAACAGGAAATTAACAATAGTTAGTATATTGTGTATTGTTATTTTCAAAGTAGTTGCTCAAATTACAACTTACAAGCATGTACAATTGATCAAGCAATATAAGCACAAACCATTTTTTCAATGAACTAAAATAAGTAGTATAACTATGTTAGCAATCTTGCATGTATATCTACATCTATATATTTTTTTCTTTTTCCTTCCTTCTTTTCTACTTTCATCTGTCCAAGTTGTTCCCTCCTTTTGAACAGTTTCCCTTTCACAATATGTATTACAGATTTTGGATCTTATTTATTACTTCAGATTCTTACACTAGGAAGACAATGTGATGTTTACACATGTGAGCTTGATTTGTTTCACTTATGAGTATGGTGTCTAGTTGTACCCACTTACCTTTAAAAATCTTGAATTTATCTTTCTTTATGGCTGAATAGGAATCTATTGTATAAAAATGCCATTTTTTATTCCATTCTTCAGTTGATGGGCATTTGGGTTGTTTCTAAGATTTAGCTGTAACAAATTGCGCTGATATAAACATGGGTGCACATATATTGCTGTGGTATGATGTTTTTAATTCTACTGGGAAAATACCCAAAAGGAGAATAGTTGGGTCGATGGGATCTCTAATTATTGGGTTTTGAGGGATCTCCACAAAGATTTTCACAACGTTTGTACCAGTGTACGCTCCCTCCAATAGTGGAGAAGGATTCCTTTTTCCCCACATCCTGATCAGCATTTGTTACTGGTTGATTTCTTGAAAATAGCCATTTTTTCTGGAGTGAGATGGAATCTCAATGTTGTTTTAATTTGCATTTCATGAAAAGGCAATGATTTTGGATATTTTTTCATATATTTATTTGACATTTGTATTTTTTCACCTGAGAAGTGTGTATTCACTTTGATGCCTGATTTTGGGTTGGATCTTTGAATTTGGGGGGGCCTGATTTTCTTCAAATCTTTATATGTTCTAGATAGAAGCCTTTTGTCTGAGTGACAGTTGGCTAAGAATTGTTTCCCATTCTGTGGGTTTTATTTTCACTGAATTGGCAAATTCTGTGCAAAAACTTTTTAATGAGAGGGGAACCAGTTGTTGATTATTTGAACTACTTTCTGTGAAGCTTGATGTTTTTTTCATAAATATTCTGCCTACCCCTATGTCTTCAACATTTCTACCTACTTTCTGTTCCAGTAGATTTGGTGTTTCTTTTTTAATTTTGATCTTTGATCCATTTTGACTTTAGCAGTGCATAGTGATAAACATGGGTCTAGTTTTACTCTTCAGCAGTGGAAAGCCAGTTTTCCTGCACCATTTATTAAACAGGCTTTCTTCTAATGAGTATGTTTGCCACTTCATCAAAAATATGATACTGAGTGTGTTTGTAGTTGTGTTTATATCATTTAATCTGTTTCACTGAGCATCAAGTCTGTTTTGTTTTTTGCCAGTATCATGCTAATTTTAACACAGTAGCTTTGTAGTATAATTTCAAGTTAGGAATTGTGATACCTCCTGCCTTGATTTTGTTGCCCAGAATTGCCTTTAGTATTCTAGGTCTCTTCTCTTTCTAAATAAATTTTAGGAATGTTTTCTCTAGATCTTTGAGGTATGCTAATGGTATTTTGATTGGGATTACATTAAATCTGTGTAACAGCTTTGGTAGAATGACCATCTTCACAATGTTGTTTCTTACTAGCCATGAACAAGGGATATTTTTTCATTTTTCTGACATCCTCTTCAATTTCTTTTTTCAGAGTGCTGTAAATTTCAATGTATAGATCTTTTATTTCCTTTGTTAGATTGATTCCTTGTGTTTTCTTTTCCATTGATTTTAATTTAAGTGCACTGTGGTCTGATAACATGCATAGGATAATTTCAGTTCCTTTGCATTTACTTAAGCATATTCTATGAGCTAGTAGGTGGTCTATTTTGTAGAACATCCCATGTGCAGCTGAGAACAATGTGTATTCTTATGTTGTGCAATGGAAAGCTTTGTAGACATCTACTGATCTGTCTTTCTGTGACAGTGGGATATTAAGATTCCCCAATACAATTTTATTAGTGTATTATTATTTGATTTTCCATGCCTGTTAATATTTGTTTTGTATAGTTTGGTGCATTCGTATTTGTTGCATATATATTTATGATTGTTTTCTCTTTCTCTTGGATTGTCCCATTTAAAAGGATATAGTGACCTTCTTTATCACTGTTAATGAGTCTTGTCTTTAGAGTCACTTTATCTGTAAATACAATAGGTATACTTGCTTTTTTCTATGTTCTGGTAACATGGAGTGTTCTTTTCTATCTTTTGTCTTTCAGTCTATGAATTTCTTTTTGAACTAAACGTGTTTCTTGCATGCAGCATATTGTTGGATCTTGCTTATTGATTGATTCTGCCAGTCCGTGTCTTCTGATTGAATTGAATTGAAACCATTAATATTGACATTTATAACTGATATGTATTTTCTTATCCTTATCATATCATTTTCCTGTTGTTGGCTCCCCATCTGATTTCCTCTTCCTTATGTTTAGCTGTTTGCTTCCTTGATGGTTTCCATGTGTTAGGGTTCAGGGGGTTGTAGTCCTTGTTATCTCTTTCTACAATGTTCTACAAACCATTTTGGAATGATGACTTGGTTGTTATAAATTTCCTGAGATGTTCTTTGTCATGGAAATATTTTACTTTTTCCACCATTTTTGAAAGTATTTTTGCATGGTACATCAATTGAGGTTGCCAATTGCTTACTTTAGAACTTGAAATACTTCACTTCAACCTCTCCTTGACTTGAGGATTGGTACTGAGAAGTCAGCTGCAACTGTGATGAACTTTCCACTATAAGTGACTTTTGTTTCTTTTCCCTAACAAGTTTTAAGATTTTGTTCCCATATTGAATTTTTGGAATTTTGAGATTGATATGCCTTATTTTTTTATTTTTAATCATTGCTGATGGGAGTTCTGTATGCCTTGCTTCTCTGTACACCAAATTGTTTTTCTATACCAGGGAAGTTTTCTGTCAAAAATCTATATGAAGAGATTTTTATGTCATTTCTTGCTATCTCCTTTTTCATTGACTCCGATCAATCTTAATTTATTCTTCTTTGCCACATTTAGCATCTACTGGATTGATTTCTCATGGTCTTTTGTTATTTTTAAAAAATCTTTTTTTCATAATCACTAAATGCAATCTTGTCTTCTATCTCTGAGATCCTGTCCTCACATTTACTTAATTTGCTGGGAATAGTTTCAATGGAATTTTTATTTTCCTTCATATCTGCTTGAATATGCCTTATATATTCCATTTTGTTCCTATTTTAGAATTCATGGTTTCCTTAATTTTCTTGTTTATTTTTTGTCTGTATCTGCTGTATAGTTGCTAATCATGGCCTTGATTGTGAACATTGTCCTGTAGTTATTTGAGAAATTATTTCCCATTTGACTTTTTTTCCAAAGCTTCATTCATGGCTTTGTTGTTACCACTTCAGAGAGGCCAAGTGGCCTTCAGAGAGGCTTTTGGATTGTCCCAGTGATGCTTATAAGTTGCCTGTGATGGATTGCTTTATTGCTAGTGTTTAGAACCCTTAGATAATCACTACTTCTTTGAGATATCTTCCAGATGCTTTTGGGGTTTTGAGTCTGTTGGATGATTCTACTTCTTCAATTTGTTGATGAGAAGTTGCTACTTGTTTGGCTCTGTACGTAGTTCTTTGGTGCTGTGCCACTGTATTTTCTGTGACACTTAGTCAATCTCAGTCATGAAATACCAGGAAGAATAGCTGTTTAGAACAGTTATATCACTTTTGGCTATAGTGATACCATTAGCATAAAACATGACCTACCAAATGACAAACTGACATAGCCGTTAATTTGCCACTTTTAAGAAAATCTAAAACCGCCCATAAAATTATATGCAGTATACAAGTTCTTAGTATGTCAATTTTTCCCTCAGGGGTTAAAATTTAAATGGATTTAGGAAAAATAAAGAAGTAGGGGAAGAGGAAGAGATTAGAAATAAGATTGGTGCAGAAGACAGAATCACACTAACTTTGGGAAATTGTTGAAGGAGACTGAAGGGAAAGGGAGAAGAGAGAGATAAAAAGAAGGTTGGAATAGAACCACCAAAAAAACCCCCTGGAAAACACGTTCACACTCATATAAAAACAGTATTATACAAGGAAGGAGGAAAAAAACACAGAAAGAAAAAGTAAAAAACAAAAACGGAATCACCACCACCACAAAAACAAACAAACAAACAAAGAGTGAGAGAGAAAAGAAAAAGTCCGCTTCCAGGTTTGTCTGCTGTCACTGGTAGACAACATGTGGAGTTAGGGTCCTGATCCGTGCTGATCCATTGCAATAAGCCAGCAGTAGGTTTCAGGTGGAGCAATGGATAACATCAGTGAGCCTGCACTTTCTGGCTGAGACCATTTAGCTTGCAGCCACCCATGCATTTTCTATGGTCCTGAACTCAGTTGGAAGCCACTGGATGGGGCCATTAGCATCACTGGGTTCTGAGCTCAGTCAGCTCCTCTCCTAGATGACTCCCAGGCAATCACTTTCTTATGCTGGAGGACTGAGCCTTCAGTGTTCACCACCAGCCAGCGCAGTCCTTCATGTCTGCTGCTCCCCTTCACTAATGCATCTCTCAGTGGAGGCCTCTGGAGTCACCAAGAGTCATCCTGTGTCTGAAGGTTTGAACTGTTCCTCTTGTGCGCTGAGTACTGTCTCAGGGAGAAGTCACCACTGGTTACCTCCTGCTTCTTTGTTGAGGTTTCTCTTTTTACCCTCTCCAAGGGCTTCAATGCATGCTTCAGATTCTTCCTGGGTCCAGGGGACCCACTTCCCTCCTTCTTATCTTCCTCATGTTGCTATATTCCAGTGTCTGGATGGCAACTCTTAGAGAGACTCTTCCTCTGCTGCTTACCACTCTGCCATCTTTGTGCTCCCCCTTTTGGTGATGTTATGATGCTGTGATTGATACTACATGCTACATCAAAATACAGCCCCTTAAAAAAGCAAAAATAGCAACTACCATGAGTCTTACTAACTTGCCAGATATACTTTTATTTCCACTACTGAAATTATTTGCTTGGGTAATACAAGAATTAAGATGAAAATATTAATCTTGGAGAAAATCATGTTCATTTATTTATTTGTATATTTGAAACTGTTTTTTGGTACATACTTATCTATTTTGTACTCACTTCTTGGTCCTGGAAGTGAAAAGAGGAAAATGCTAGAAAAGCAAATCCTAGAGCTTTCTTATTTGTAAATTAAATATTCAGCTCCCACTGTATAATTAGTGTTTTACACAAAGACAAAAAGGAATAAAACCTGCTCCAGTTCGCTGAGCAGGTACAGAGAATACTCAATTCCTATAAGAAACATTTCTATGTCCTTTACACTTTGTGGAATTATTTAGGAATTTGGAGTGAAGGTTGCCTGATAATTATAAAAATTTAACTCCTTTATGCCAGTAAACTGCCTAGATAGGAGACTTTTTTGGATAGTAAGACCATTTAACTTCTTTAAGTGGTTTATATAATTGTACCCATGTACACATATTAAATAAATGCTACCCAGTAAACATCAGTTGATCATCACTGAGGCAAATTAATAAAGTTTTTTTGCTAAAAATATCATTTTCTCAAGTATGTATTTGCTCCTGCAAGATTAAAATCATACTTCTGTAAAGAGTTGCCAATGACATGTGTAAAAGACCTATTTTAACAGAAAAAGTTGCATAGCCAAGGAAGTTTAATTGCATGTCACCTCTTGATTTTGATGAAATATAATGGCATAAGTTACTAGTAAACTTAATTATGTAGATTTATTTTAGCTTAACCAAATATATGCTATATGGAGTAAGTAGTTAACTCTGAGCCAGGCTTTAACTTGGTACTCATTTTTTGTTGTTGTTTTGCAATGAAAATGTTCATGAAAGAATATTTTAAATTAATGAAATTTATCTGTATAATTATTGTCAGATGCAAGTTTATACTGAAAGATACCTCTTCCTGTTGTTCAAAGAGAAATGAAAGAAACTCCCCTCTCCACATTTAGGGAGAAATTTGCTAAAGACATGACTTCTTGCTTGGTCTTGCACCTCTGCCAAGATCCTCAGAATTTTCATAATTACCCCCTAACCAATATAGCTCAAGTTTTTCCAAGCCACTTCTTAGAATGATACTTATCACAGGGAAGGAAATTCTTAGCTAAGTGAAGATTTATGATCTTTAGAAGATGATTCCGTACCTCCCTGCAGTAATCTTTCCCATTTTCTGAGCATCATAGTCCTTCTTTCACATATTTAAAAAAGTCAAAGGCAATGCTTGACTCTTTTTTCTCTTTTAGTAACTTCTAGTCAATCACCAGACCATCTCATCTGTACTGTCTTAAATGTTTTCTAATATCAGTGCTTCATGCTATCATTTTAATTCAAGTCTTTCTGTCAAAAAGCAATAATCCTTGGGTTTATTTTCTGTTCTTTTTTTCTTCAACCAATCCATTATGTATGATTAATATTCCTAAGGTTTTTATCATTACCTTGCTAAAAAATTTCCGCATTTTCTGTACAGCTTACAAAAGATAATTCAAGTCTCCAGAATGCCCTTTGACATTTCCCATATTTTAGCCATTTTCCATCAATCTACTTATTTTTTTATTTTAACCAAGATTATTGATTTCCTGGATATTACACTGAAGTTTTGATCCACAGACTTTATTCTTAGTATTACCACTTCTTACTAGTCTTTCTCATCAATAAATTTTCCCAATTTTTATGACCTACCTGACATACTAATTGTTTTTACACAGCTCTCCAAGTCTCCCAATTTCAGTTGGTCTATCTTGTTGAAGTTCAAAGAGATCTTATAAGCTATATGTTTGCACCTCTGCATTGTGCAACAATAATTTAAATTCCCGAATAGTTAACTAGAAACACGATATAAGTTCTGTCAATTTTCTTATTATATTTTGGGGCTTTTTTACCTGCTTAAAGAGACTATGATCTAAAGAGGACTGCTTCTCTCTTTTTGCTGACTAAAGGCACATTACTATGTATGATAAAACATATCATCTTTAGGTGCCTGTTCTTGCCTTCTAGTCTGTAAGGACTGAGAAATAGAGATTGTATACTGCAGGGATTTCAGTGCAAAGTGTATGCTAGCATTAGTGAATATTGATGAAAGGCTTCAGAGTGCCCTTTACAATTATAGAAAATTCTAATAAAGTTCATACTTTTAGTTAAGTTGAATATAAATCCATATATTATTGTTTAAAAATGAAAAACTGCTTATTCAGAAATTAGCTAGGTAATGTAGCAAAGAGAATAGAGTTTGAAATAGTATAAAGTATTAGAATCTAGACATTTAGACTGAGAAATAGTCTAACTTACTGAAGATTATAAATTAAAAGAGGATGTTAGAAATGCTAAAAGAAAATGCTTTTTTCAAATCATTAGATTTTCTCCCAAATAACTTTATTATGTTGATTGTTTATTGTTGGATTAAAAGGAAATATTGGTACATGCATAATTGTGCCATTATGCCTATAGTACATAAGACACATTTTGCTATTTATTTGTTTATTTAAAGGGTCTAGTCTGTGGTCTGGAATATCTGGGGAATAACTAACATCTCATTATCTAAACTACCTTTTGCATCAAAGAAAGACATACATGGAATCTGTATTTTGTGGAAATCAAAGAAATTCTTCTTGACTAAGTAGACATAGATCCTGTGTATTCCGTTTTTGTTAGGCTAAAGTGTGTATAAAATTAGAAAAGTCTATATGTAATAGCAAAGCAAACATTTTGAATTTAAGTCAGAAAAATACATGTTGTTTTTTGCAAGTATCAGTTTTCATTGAGTAATAGTGATGATCTACAAGAGTTAATGCAAAGTCAACAGGGCAAGATTTAAAGTTTTAAAAATGTTATTTACCATCCTGAAAAAAGTCTGTGTGCAACATTACATTTGTCACTTTTTGTAAATCTTGGAAAGACATGATATTTTTCTGGTTTCATCAGCAGTGAAAATGCCTTCACACAGGCCTGCAGCTGATGACATTGTAGTGAAAGCTCTCCAAACACTAATTGGAAATTTAAAAAAATCTTGACAACACCTCACTGTATCATAGTTATGTTTCCTCACCTTAGACATTCATTATCACTCACCACATCCACATATGTTAATGCAAAATTGTTTAGAATTGTCTTATGTTGCTATTTTTCTCTTCCTTTTAATCTTGTTGAGTTATTTTTGGATGGCTAACAACTTGTGATATCAATTTTAATTTTATACAGCTTATTGTGCAAAATAGCATGGAAGCCCCAAATTTTTGGAGCAAATTATT
The DNA here is from genome assembly GCA_004027295.1 of Dolichotis patagonum. NCBI lineage: Eukaryota > Metazoa > Chordata > Mammalia > Rodentia > Caviidae > Dolichotis > Dolichotis patagonum. The sequence continues at coordinate 30,100 of PVJX010010343.1, read as the reverse complement.
CAGGGATTTTTTTGCAAAATGAAGTGCATCACTTTCCTCATATCATTAAGAGAAAAAGAAATGTGGACACTCCCTTTAGATGTATATAATTTACTAGAATTTCTACAAAAGACATATGGCTTTAACTTTCTTACTAAATGAAGAATGGAAATAACATATTTTATGGTTGGAAAATCAGTGACAAACCATTAAAAATTCCATAGTTCATTTTAATATTATAAATAAGAAGAAAAAATAGTGACATAATGAGCTTGTAATATGATAAAGTTTAGTACACACCACTCCAAAGTACACTGGTTTCTTTACTGTGTATCTCACAAGGTTATAATAAGTATTCATGCAAAATTGTAAACAAAAAAGAAAAAGAATAAGTGAATTTATATCTGATTCATAAAATGAAGTTTAGCTATGTAAGTACAGATGATCTATAAAAACAAACAATGACTCTGGCCCTACCATTTGTTCCACAAATTTACTATAGTTTCTGATTTCACATAATTCTTTTGTACAGCTTTAGAATAATAAGAGTGTGCATTGAGATTCTCCTAAAAAGTCACGTCCCTACTCTCTACTTGGAATGCATGTGAAGCGTACTGCCTAAACTTAGCACATCATATAACATGTTCTGATCCATGACATTTCTTACTTATGACTGTTTTCCACTTTTCAACCCTCCATTCATTTGTACAACCATGGTCTTCTTCATGATAATACTAGCCATATCACTGCTTAAGGCTACTACACTTATGAGAATGTTAATTTACATAGGAAACACTAAAAAATTCTAGCCAAAGACTCCTAGAACTAATACAATATTCATCAAGATAGCAGGATATAAAACCAGCAAACAACAATCAATGGAGTTTCTGTACGCCAATAATAAAGCCCACTGAAAAAGAAATTAGGAAAACAATACCAATGATAATAGCATCAAGAAAAATTAAGTGCTTATGAATTAGAAGTGAAAAAAGTGAAGGGTTCTAACTCAAATCGTGGTATTCTGGAAGGGGAGATTGAAGATGACATCAGAAAATGGTAAGATGTCCTCTCTACCTGGGTAGGGAAAAATCATATTTTTTGAATGGCCGTTACTTACACAACTTGTATGTAGATGTAGTACAATCTCAATGAAAGCAGCAACAGCTTTCCTCACAGAACTAGGGAAAAATCCCTAAAATTAATATAAAACCAGAAAAGAGTCAGAATAGCAAAAAGGGCAATTCCAGGTAAGAAGAACAAAGCAAGAGACACACAGTCCTGGATTTTAAATTATATTACAAAGCTACAGAGATAAAATCAGCATGACAATATTGGAAAAAAATAGACATGTAGATTAATGAAACACAATGCTGGACATGGAAACAACTCCAGGCACTTTTGGCATCTGATCTTTGACAAAGGGGCCAAAAATCTATGCTGGAAAAAAATAGTCTCTTTATCACATGATGCTGGGAAAACTGGCTTTTCACACACAGAAAATTAACTCTCAATACATATCTTTTACCATAAACCAAAGTAAAATCAAAAAGGATAAACCATATAGCTATTAAAACAGAAATCCTAAATCTGCTGTAAGATAAAATACGTAAAACTTTTGAAAACATAGGCAAAGATTTTTCTGAATGGAATCCCAGTTGCACAAGAAATAGTATCAAGAATCAGTAAATGAAGTTGTATCAATTAAAAAGCCTTTGCACTGTAAAGAAAACAACCAACAGGGTAAAAAAGTCTACAGAAAAGGGAACAATTTACCAGCTACTTTTTAGACAGCGGACTCCTGTAATCCCAGGTCTTGATAGGCTGAAGTAGGAAGATCTTTGAGAGTTCAGAGCTGCCTGAACTGCAAAGTGAGTTCAAGGCCACCTCAAACTACATAGCGAGATCTTGTCTCAAAAAAAAAAAAAATAAATAAAAAAAAGACTCAACCAAAATAGGAGTAATTGAAATGAATGGACATTTCTCAGAAGAAGTGCATGTGGTCAATAAATACTGAAAAAATGTTGAGCATCTCTGACTACTAGAGAAATGCAAATAAACACTGAGATTCTATCTTTCTCTGGAAAACATGGCTACCATTGAGAAATCAAATAAATTATGGCAAGACTGTGGGTACAAAGGAAACCTTCTACTTTGTTGGTGGTAATTTAAATTAGTACATACAGTAGGGAAAACACTATGGAAGTTCATCACAAAACTAAAAGTGGAAGTTCTATTTGGCCCCGCTATTTCCCTTCTAGATATCTTCCTAAAAAAGTTAAAGATGTTGCATTGCAGTAATACATACATACCTGTATATAGCAGCACAAATTATAATAGCTAAATATTACAGGCAATCTAATTCTATCAACAGTTAAATAAAGACAATGTGATATTTATATGCAATGGAGTAACTACTCTGCTATAGAGAAGGATAAATTTGAGTCATTTGTAGGAAAATGGATGTACCTTGAGATCATAATGTTAGATGAAATGAGAAGACAAGCTTAAATATCACATAGTTTCCTATATATGAGAAACCTGAGGTATAAATAAATTAAGCAGCACAATCAAAGGTATGTAATACAAAACAAAGAGATCAATACTTTGCAAAAGAGAAGATGACCAAGAGATAGAGGGAAGTGAAAGATAAGAGAGAGAAAGTGGATGAAAGAATTTAAATGTGTTCTGTACATTAACCACCTCCTCATGGTGAGTGTAATTATATGCTACTAACATGTATTAATAAAATAAAGACTAGAATCATAGAAAAAGCTATAAGACAGATTTTTAAAATTTTTATCACTGTAACTTACACAATTACACATTTGTGACTTGGAAATAAAATATTCTAGACATATGTATGCTACCCCCAACTATTGGTTGTTAACCACATCAAATTAAAATTTCCACAAATTAGTGACCCGTGTTCAATGAGTGCTTATTATGTGTATGGTATCTAAGTTAAAAGATTATTTAATTCCTCTAACTCATAGAAAGGAAACTGAGAGTTTAACTGTGTTAATACATAAACAAAAAAGCTGAATATAAACAAATTTCTTCAATAAATGACAGTTTGTTTCATTTAATTTATCTCTGACTGTCAACCAACAGATGATAGCCTCATTCATTCAAAACTGGTCAACCAGCGCTGAATTTACTCTAACAAACAGACTTAAAAGTGACCTTGACCACCCATTCCCACAAGATGAAGCATATTGAACAATTCTTGCCTCTTTGACAAGGAGGTACTCAAGTCAAGCATTTCTCAAGTACCCTCTAAAAGATCAATGGTCTTTTCTCAGTTCAGAATTAAGTATATTATAGCTTCTTTTCATTTCAAATATTGAATGATATTCTCTTCCTGTGACAAAGTGTTAACTAATTTAATTGTTTTGTGAGCCTTATGGATTAAATACCATGATTATCTCCATTTTGATACGAAATAAATAAGATAAGAGGAGTTAAGGAGTTTTCTCCGGATATTTCCACTTCCAGACCACATAGTTGGTGAGAGCCCAACCAGTGTACCTCAAAGCCTGGATGTCCAGCCACTGTACTACACTGCTGCTTTGTGGTTTGTCAAAGATGACCAGTAAAGTTACCCCATCTCTCACAGCTAGAGAAATAAGGAAAGCTTTAGGAAAAGACTGTTGTGTTTTTCTCCTCACTTTTAACAGTTTGAAGCAAGAGAGATTTATGAGGATGTGGATACAAAGTGAAGCACTTCACGGTATTATTCGGGGACTTGTAAAATGTGAAATCATCAAAATATGGATTGTATGTGACTGCAGAGCTACTTGGTGAATAACCTCCTATTCCGTTTGTGAGACTGTCTCTTGCTTGAACTTTTTTCTACAAAGAAAGAAGGAAAATAAACCTATCTTGTATTGTTACTAACAGACGATAAACCATTATTCTACTCTGCTTTTCTTCCAGGGTTGTTTGACTAGAATTATGCAATACTTCACTACTGTGTCGGCCAAAATGTTATAGGCTGACAATACTTCCTTAATGGAAAATCCCATGACCATTAAGAAGTCAGGGATCTTGGAATTTTATGATTGGATGATTAGCAATGAAATAACTATTAGAACACATACAGATGTATTACTAAAATGTTCTTGGTGGGAGGTGCATCATATTAAATTGCTAATGAGCAAAATAAAAAGAAACAATTAGAAAATGTATGACTATGATTACTATGAATTCCTCCAATAGACACCCAAACAGTGTTAAAATTAAAGAATTGATTGCTAGAAAAGATCTTTAGAACTAAGGAGTTGAAAACAAATAACCTAGTTACCAAACTAGGTGGGCAAAGTTCTAAACAGATAATTTGCTATGGAATATATGCAATTAGAAATAAATCACATAAAAATATGCAACATCATCTGTCACTAGGAAAGTACAAATTAATACCAATGCTTCATGACTAAGACTGAAAAATAAAACAGAAACAAAAAATCTGACAATATCAAATTCTGTTGAGGATTTAGAAGATTAAAAAAATCTTATCCATCATTGGTAGTAATGTCAGCTAGTACTTAACTTTGGAGAATAGTTTAGGGGTTTCTTACAAAGGTTCACATAATGTTACCATATGATCCAGCAGTCATACTTCTAAGTGTTTACCTAAGTGATTTGAAACTTTATGTATATGCAAAAACTTGCATTTAGATATTTATAGAGACTTTTTTATAACTAGAACCAACTAAGATGTCTTATAATAGGTAAATGGATAATGTGTTATCCGTTACCAATGTCATATCCATTACCAGTAGGTAATGGATAATGTCTTATAATAGGTAAACAAACCATGGTATGTTCATACAATTGAACACTATAAAAATAAATAAGCTATTAAATCATGGGAAAACAAGAATCAATCTTAAATCCACATTGCTTGATAAAAAACAGTGATAAAAGGCTACATATTATTTGATTTCAATTATGTAACAGTCTAGAAAAGACAAAAAACTATTGATACTATAAAATATTGGTCACTGCCAGAAATTTGGAAGAAATGATTAAAAATGGAAAGCACAGAATAATTTTTAGGAAGGTAAGATGATTCTTTATGATACTTTAATCATGCATACATGGGAATATTTTTTTTAGAACCATTAGATTTTACAGTAGAAACTTGAAGTAGGAAAATTTTAAAAAATCATTTAACATGCTGAGGGACTCGAGGCTGGATGCAGCCTTGTGACAAACAACAAAACCAAAGAAAAAATAAAACTAAGTGTGTCACAAATGTATATAATAAACTTCGTGACTGAGATTGGGAAAAAAGTTACTGACACTGTAGAAATGTGTTGAAACTTGTAAGACTAAAGACAGACAAGGATTGCATGTAATTACTGAATTTAAATTGATAAAGTTGTTTCCCATGCAGAAAGGAATCTCCAATGGTGATGTTACTATATATGTATACCTGGGTTTAATAACTATGTTAATGAAGGTTAAATAGTTATCTTACTGTCAGAACAAAGGTAAGTAAGTAGAATGCACCACAATAAATCCATAGGGTAATAAATTAGAGATGGTGATACTAATATAAATTCATGTTTATATTAATATAGACCTGACTGGAAATTGTTTGCAGCCAGATACATTATAGATATGTGTCTAAACATAGGTTGGATCACAGGCATTTATATTCTTCCTCTGTCCAATGAGAAGTCCTAGAAGTAATAATACTGCAGTAACAATGAGCACCCTAACACCATTTAATCTGTACTAACATTCCAATAAAATTCACCAAGGATTTTAGGAAAAATATACGATTCTAGGTCTGGAGCAGGAAATAGACAAGGTAAGCCTCAATCATTCTGTACTAAAAAGTAGGCAAGTGAAAAATGAAAAAATAATAAAAGAAAGATGGGATACATCGAAGGAGATACAAGCAATTTCCAATGGCCAAATCTGGAAATATTTGAACAACAAAATAAATTAAAGATCACTGAACTATAGTGAAAAGCATCAAATAAATATACTCAGTCTATACTGTTATAAATAAATGATTAAATAAAAAAGTAAAAACTTCCAGTTTTGTGAGCCAGTTCTTCAAAATCTGTCTTTCTTTCTCATTTTCTCCATACGTGTACATATGTTTGCATATAACTATACATTCCATAACATATGTGAAATATATACACTTGTAAATGTAAATATGTGTTTATGTGTATATATAAATTCACGTAAAGTCCTTTATTTTTCTCTGAAGAATCTTGACTGATGAAAAACAGGAGCTTACCTCTCCACTGCTTGGGTGTGAGCTGTGTGTCGTGTAAGAGTACACTACAGAGAGAGGGAAAATGAGCAATTTAGTACCAGAGAACCATGACACACCCTGAACAAGGAGATCGAGGTCAATGTCGTGAGTGATACATGTTGGTATTATGTACTCTTGATACATTATGGTGAAAATACTTTCTCTGCAATCTTTCTTCCCAAAACTTGTAACTCAAGTCTAATTCTGAGAAAAAGACCTTTCAAAGCCCATTTGGGTGACATTATACAAAATACTTGATCAGTGTTCAGCACTGTCATTAAGAATACGGAGAAACTGTCACAGCTAAAACAAGACTTAGAAGATACAACTACCAAAGTAATATGGCCTCTCGGACTCAATCCTAGAACAGAAAATGAGGTTAGGGAAATTAGAGAAGTATTAATAAGTTATTGAGCTTAGTAGTAGCAATATGTTAATACTGGTTCTTTTTGGGGGGCGGATACTGGGGATCAAACTCACGACCTCATGTTTGCCAGGCAGGTGTTTATGCCACTGAGCTAAATCTCCAGCACGGATTCATTTTTTTATATTGGTCTTTAACTGTAGCAAATGAACCAAACGGAGATAGTAAGTTAATAATAATGGAAACTGGGTACAAGGAATATGGAAACACTCTAGTATTTTATAGCTTTTTTTTTCAATAAATCTAAAAAGTCTAAAAATGTGTTTTTTAAAAACAGTAATTGTTAGATTTCAACTATTAGTTAATGGAATTTAAGTAAAAATAAGCAAGGCACTGAAAAACATTCATTAACTTACATAACATTATAGAATTCTGTTAAGAGAATAGCAATTTACGCTTATATCACAACTATTCGATGTCTTGTGATGGAATGTTTTTTCACTAAAGAGAAGTAATAAAGGAACACAAGATAAAAATATAAGATTGGTAAATTTTTACCGTATATGAACCATCCTCTTCCTACAATCAGAGAAAGTAGAGTTAGACTGTCAAAAAAGGGTAACTTACTTGATGATTTACATTCAAGAGAAGTCTGACTGGTTTTCCTGACTTAACGTGTTTGTCAACAGTATTTTTTCTCTACATTCAAACAGAATGTTAAATTTACTAAGTGATGAAATTACTACACCTTTTAGATATGCAAATACAAACTTACTACATGTAATACAGTTAAGTGATAGATTTGCTTCAAAGAATATCTCTTGTAGAAAACACAAAAGTTTTTTTTAATCCAACCTGAAAATTATTGGTTTTAGGTTATTTAGTTCATTCATGTTGAGTACAGTTACTGTGATTATCAAGTTTAAGACTAGCATCTTGTGATTTACTTGTGTTTTTTTTTCTTGTATTTTTGTTAGCTGAATATATTTTCAATTACATTTTATGTTTTTTTTTACCTTTTAGGCAATTGTTGATATATGAATTATAATACAAATTACTAACTTACTACAGCATGGTTACAATTATTATACATCACTATAAGATATAGTTATATTATAATAATATATTCCATTCTACTTTATTCCTTGTGTTATAATGATCATATTTTTTTGTTTCTACATATAGTACATTATAAACATAGTACTTGTTTGCTTTGAAGAATATATAAAGGCTTTTCATAATGCCTATGGTTCTCACTGTTGCTGTTTATGTCTTGTAGATGCAGATTTCCTATTGTATCAGTTTTCCTCATTCTTTTTTTCTTTTAAAAACAAAATGAATAAAGGGTAAAAATGGTGCAGAATTTTAAAAAATTGAAAATCAACACTAGTTAATACATTGTGGATTGTTATTTTAAAAGCAGTTATTCAGATTGCTAGGTTTAGGCATGAAAAAATGATCAAACAATCCAACAACAAAAACACAAACTGTTCTTTTTAATAAGCTTACAGAGATTAGTACTGTAGTTATCAATCATATGTATATGATATATATATATCATATATATATGCCTACAAACATATATATACTTGCATACATATACTATTTTCCCTTCTTTCTTTTCTCCATTCCTCTATCTCATTTGTTCTTTCATTTTGAGAACTTTTTTCCCTTTCATTTCCTCAATATCTATTGCACATTTTGTATCTTATTACTGTCAGTTTTTTTTCTTTTTCTACACTAAGGAGACAATAAAATATTTGCACATGCAAGTTTGATTTATTTCATTTATGAGTATGGTCTTGAGCCACATCCATTTATCCTTCTTTATAGCTGAGTAGTACTCTATTGTATAAAAATACATATAAATATGTATAAAATATGTATATGTATAAAATATGTACATGTATAAAATACATATAAAATTTTTTAATCCATTCCTTGGTTGATGGACATTTTGGTTGTTTTCAAAATTTGGCTATTAACAATTGTGCTTCTGTAAACATAGGTGCACATATATCATTGTGGTATGTTTCCAACTTTTCTGGGAAAACACCCACAAGGGGAGTAGTAGGATTTGATGGACCCCCAATCTTAGTTTTTTGAGGCAACTCCACACTGGTTTCCACAGAGCTTGTACCACTTTACACGCACCAACGGTGGAAATGTGTTCCTTTTCCCTACAATTCCACTAACACTTGTTATTGGTTGATTTCTTGATGCCAGTCGTTCTATCTGGAGTGAGATGGAATCTCAATGTAGTTTTAATTTGCATTTCTTGAATTGCCAATGATGTTGAATATTTTTAATATATGTTTTTGTCATTTGTATTTCTTCATCTGAGAAATGTATATTCATCTCAGATGCCCATTTTTGGATTGAATCTTTAAATTTGGGAGACCTGATGGTTTTCAATCCTTTATTTGTTCTAGATATAAGTCCTTTGTATGAAGGACAGTTGGTTAAACTTTTTCTCATTCTGTGGGGTTTCTTTTTACTGTGTTGGTGATTTCTTTTGCTGTGAAAAATCTTTTTAGTAAGATGAGATCCCAGTTGTTAATTTTTGAAGTACTTTCCATATGATTTGAGTTTTGTTCATGAACCCATTGCCTAACCTTATGTCTTCAAGATTTCAACCTACCTTGTCTTTCAGTAGATTTAATGTCTCTATTTTCTGATCCATTTTGACTTTAGTTTAGTGCATGGTGATAAATATGAGTCTAATTTTAATCTTGAGCTTGTGGAAAGCCAATTTTTCCAACACCACTTATTAAAAAGGGTTTTTTATTCCAGTAAACATATTTTGCCCCTTTGTCAAAGATTAGATGACTATCTTTGTAGTTGTGTATGTATCTTTTAATCTGTCCACTAATCGTCAGGTCTGATTTTTTGCCAGTACCATGCTGATTTTAACACAGTAGCTTTGTAGCATAAGTTCAAGTCAAGAATTATGATGCCTTCTGCCTTCCCTTTGTTGCCCAGAATTGCCTGTAGTATTCTAGGTCTCTTCTCTTTCTAAATGAATTTTAGGAATGTTTTCTCTAAATCTTTGAGGTATGCTAATGGTATTTTGATTGGGATTACGTTAAATCTATATAACAGCTTTGTTAGAATGGCCATTTTCACAGTGTTGTTTCTTACTAGCCAGGAACAAGGGATATTTTTCCATTTTTCTGACATCCTCTTCAATTTCTTTTTTCAGAGTGCTGTAAATTTCAATGTGTAGATCTTTTATTTCCTTTGTTAGATTGATTCCTTGTGGTTTCTTTTCCATTGATTTTAATTTAAGTGCACTGTGGTCTAATAGCATACATAGGATAATTTCAGTTCCTTTGCATTTACTTAAGCATATTCTATGAGCTAGTAGGTGGTCTGTTTTTGGAGAACATCCTATGTGCAGCTGAGGACAATGTGTGTTCTTATGTTGTGCAGTGGAATACTTTGTAGACATCTACTGATCTGTCTTTTTGTGACAGTAGGGTATTGAGATTCCCCAATACAATTTTATTAGTGTTAATTTGATTTTCCATGCCTGTTAATATTTGTTTTTGTGCATTAGTATTTGTTGCATATATATATATATATGCATAAATATATGCAACAAATACATATTAATATATATATATATATATATTAAGTCTAGTAGTTTTTTGGGGTCTTCTATGTAGAGTATCATGTCATCTGCAAATAACGATAATTTAACTTATTTTCCTTTTATTTCTCTCTCTCGTCTTATAGTTCTGTCTAGTGTTTCCAGAACTATATTGAAAAGGAGTGGTGATTGTGGATATCCTTGCCTTGTTCCTGTGTTTTAAGTGAAAGCTTTCAGTTTTTGTTCATTTAATATGATGTTGGCTGTTGCTTTTTCATAGATGGCTTTCATCAGATTGAAGTAGAGACCATCTATTCTGATTTTCTGTAGGGTTTATGAATAAGTATTGGATTTTATCAAAAGCTTTTTCTTCATCTATTGAGATGTCCATGTGATTTTTGTCTTTGGCTCTGTTGATGTGGTGTATTACATTTATTAATTTGTGTAAGTTGAACCATCCCTTCATTTCTGGGGTGAATCCCGCTTGGCCATGGTGTATAATCTGTTGATGATTTACTGCAGTGTGTTTGCTAGTATTTGAGAACTTTTGCATCAATGTTCATTCAGGAGAGTGGCCTATACTTCTCATTTTGGTTGGGTCTTTCTCTGGTTTTGGTATCAGTGTAATATTTGCCTCCAGGAATAAGTTAGGGAGAATTACTTCCCTTTCAATATCTTCAAAGAGTTTGAGGAGTTTTGGTGGTAAATCTGCTCTAAATTTCTTGTAGAATTCAACCATGCATCCATCAGGACCTGGGCTTTTCTGGGCAGTCAGTTTTTAATTATGTTTTCAACTTCAGTAACTAATGCTAGGTTATTCAAAATTCTTATATATTCTTGATTCAATATTGGTAATTCATATGGTTCTGGGAATCTGGCCATTTCCTCTTTTTTTAAGCTACATGAGTAAAGATTTTCATAGTAGGTATTAAGAATCTTCTGAATTTCCACAGTATCTATAGCAATTTCACTCTTTTCATTGTTGATTGTATGAATTTGAGTTTTTCTTTCCTTTTCTTGATAAGGTTGGCTAGTACTTTATCAATTTTGTTTATTATTTCAAAGAGCTAGCTCTTTAATTAATTCTTTGTATTTTTTTTTTACTTAGTCTCAGTTGTATTAATTTCTGCTCTGATCTTTATTATTTCCTCCATTCTGTGAGCTTTGGTCTTGACTTTTCTTTTTCTATAAGCTTGAAATACAGCCTTAGGTTGTTTATTTGTGCTTATTCTATTTTCCTGATGTGAGAATTAGTTGCCATGTATTTATCTTAGGCCTGCTTTCAATGTATCCTACAGGTTCCTGTATGCTGCATTTGCAACTCTATTTAATTGTAGATATTGTTTAATTTCTTCTGTAATTTCATTTGTAATCCCTTGGTTGTTCATCAGAGTATTATTTCATTTCTGTGTGTTTATGTAGGTTTTTCAGTTTCTTTTGACATTAATTTCCAATTTTAGTGAACTATGGTCAGATAATATGCATGAGATAATTTCATTTCCTTTGAATTTACTTAAATATTTTCTATGGGCTAATATATGATCTGTTTTAAAGCATGTCTCATGTATAGCTGAGAAGAATGTGTATTCTGATGTTGTTGGGTGGAACACCCTGTAAATGTCTAGTAAATCCATTTATTCACAAGTTTGATTGAGCTCTGTTATTCTTGCTTTTTGTCTAGTTGATCTATCTCTTTGCAACAATGGAGTATTATAGTGCCATATTACAACTGTTTTATTGCTTATTAGATTTTTCATATCTATTAGTATTTATCTTTTTTATTAGTATTTATCTTATATAGTTGGGTGCTCCTGTATTTTGTGTATATATTTATGATTGTTGTCTCTTCCTTTTGAGTTTTTCCCTACCAACTATTATTTATCTCTTTTGATCATTTTTGGTTTGAAGTTCACATTGTCTGTAAACAGAATAGCTACGCATCCTTTTTTCTGGGTTCCTGTCACATGGAATATTGTTTTTCATCCTTGGACTTTCAATCTATGAGATTATTGTTTATTTAAATGTGTTTCTTGTGTATAATATATTGTTGGATCCTATTTCTTGATCCATTCTGCCAATCTGTTTTTTTTTTAATTGGTGAATTGAGGCAATTTGCATTGATGGTCATAACTGATACATATTGGTTTAACTTTTTCACATCATTTTCCTGTTGTTGGTTCCCTGTATTTACCCCTTGTTAAATTTCTTTCCTTTCTGGTGTTTTCTTTCTGTTGTTATTCTGGGAATTGTGGTCATTTTTACCCCTATCTAAAATGTATTTCAGTATTCTTTCTAGGTTGGTTTGCTGAACATGAATTTCTTCAGTTGTTCTTTATCATGGAAGCATCTTATTTCTCCATTACATCTGAAAGATAGTTTTGTAGGGTACATCACTCTGGGTTGAAAGCTCTTTTTCTTCAGCACTTGAAATACGTCACTCAAAGATCATCTTGACTTGAAGGTTTGTGTTGAGAAGTTGACCATGACTCTAATGGGCTTTCCTTGATAGGTGATCTACTTTTTTTATTTCACAGCTTCTAGTATTCTGATTTTATGCCAAGTTTCTGGGATCTTTTTTTTTTTTTTTTTTTTTTGGTACCGGGGACCGAACTCACGACCTCGTGCTTGCCAGGCAGGCGCTTAAGCCACTGAGCTAAATCCCCGGTCATTTTCTGGGATCTTGATAATTATATGTCTGGGTATAGATTTATTTTAGTTATGACTTTTTGGAGCTCTATATGCCTCATTTATCTGTATATCAGATTCTTTTTCTATTCTTGGGAAATTTGCTGCTATTACTTCTGAAAATAGATTTTTTTATGGCATTTGCATTGCCTCTTTCATTTTCATTGACATCAATCAGTCCTATATTTTTTTCTTTGCAACATCTGAGAGCTGTTGGACTGTTATTTCATGGCCTCTGGTTATTTTTAAGAGTTTTTTCCTTTCACGATTGCTACCTTCGATCCTGTCTTTCAGGTCTGAAAGTGTATCTTCAGTTTCAAACAGTTTTGTCAGCTTTCAATGGAATTTTTAATTTCCTGGATATCTTGTAGCATTTGTTTCATGCATTGTATTTCTTTCCTGTACTGTTCGTTGAAGGTTTCCATCATTTTCCAATGCTTATATACTTTTGTATTTATGTTTTTCCTAGCTATGCTGAGGAACTCCTTCATTAATGTTGTCATTTCTTTCTTTACCTGAGACATTATTTCTAATATGATTCGGATTTTTTTCTTTATTTCAGTTGCTATCTTTTCAGAAATTTCAGGTGTGTTACTTCCAAAGTCCTCTATTTCAGTGTCTCCTGTACTTGTTCCAGAAGGGCTGGGCATTTGAGATTGCATTTTGCTTTTTGTTTTGTCATTTTCAACTTTTGGGTTAATATTTTGGTTTTGTTCAGTCCTGCTAGTCTTAACTGTTCGTAGTATGTGTCTTAGGGTCCTACTCTATGGCTCATGTTTACCCATTTTCTGAGTCCTACAGTGTAGGGGAGGAGCTGGTCACCTGTCCTCCTGCAAGGCCAGTTGGGTGAGTCCTAGATTTTTCCTAGCCTGAATAGCCTAGGAATATTGACTTGGACCAAAACTTAACTCATTGTTACTGTGGCTTCAGGCTGTTCCAGGCCATGAGACCCACCTGTCCATGGGCCCTGCTGTGTCACTGGGGGTGTCACAGGCCCAGTTGGGTTCCTCTGGTGGTGGGAGGCCTTGCCAGTGCACTCACCAGGCTACCTGGGGTTCTCTGTATGGCAGAAGGTCTCAATGACACTCTCACCAGCTTGCCAGGGTCCTAAGGGTGAGGGGAGGGTTTTCTAAGGTTCCTGCTGACCCACTGAGGTCTTCTGCTTAGATGAGGACCCACTGTGCTCTTGCCAGTCCACTGAGGTCTTCTGGCTTGGTAGGTGGCCTATGCTTCTGTGGGCTCCAAGGTTGTCAGGATGAGGGAGAGGGGTAGTAAAGGCTCCCCTTGGCTGTCGAGGTCATCTAAGTGAGGCAGAGGGGCAGCCAAGGCTCCTCTCAGCTGCTGAAGTTATCAAGGTATGTCTTCCTACATTTTTAAGAACTTTTTGTAGCACAGATCTTTTAAGACATATTCTCTCAACTTTTGTTTACCTGCAAATGTCTTCAGTCATTTCTCCGGCAAATTTGGAGAGTAAGAATCTGAAAATATTCTGTAATACTTTCTAAATATCATCTTAATATCATTCAAACTTCAGTATTTCTGATGAGAAATAATTTATTCAACATTATCATTCTCAGACTCAGGTTTTTTTTATTCTTTGCCTGTTTTTTTTTTTTTGATTGTCTCATCAGTGATTTTTACAAGTTGACAATGATGTGTCACTTAGATAGAGTTTCTTTTTTTTCAGCATTGAGTTCAATGAGTTTATTGGATTTAAAAGTTCTTATCATTTACTATACTCAAGACTTCTTATAATTAGTTTTAAAGTACTTTTTTTGGCGGGGGGGTACTGGGGATTGAACTCATGACCTAGCACTTGCCAGGCAGGCGCTGATACTGCTGAGCTAAATCCCCAGCCCTAAAGTATTTTTTCTACCCCATTAATGATTTTGTTTCTTTGCTTTTATTTTTTTGAAATGAAGTTATACGTATTTAAACTAATTCGTATTTCTCTACATGTTTCTGAATGTCTGCTCATTTTATTTTTCATCTTTCTCTAGCATGGTTCTCAGATTGGATCATTTTTAGAAATCTGTTTTACAGAAGAGTTTGCTCTGTCAATGTTTGAGTGTCTAGCCACTTTTTATGCTTTGATTTTGTAACTTTAACAACTATTGTTAAGATGACAATCTTAACTAGTGACAATATCAACTAGTGATTTTATGATGTTAATTGTTTTTGAATTCTGTATTCTACTTTTTTCTCTTTTGGTTTTTAAAATGTTCTTTTCTTTCTTTCTTTAAATAAAAAAAATCTGTTTTAAAACAAATTAAATCTATTTAAATTAAACTCAGTGAATATTTCTGTGTCCAATTCACTGTCAAGCTTGTCCAGCAATTATTTTAAAAAGTGATTGTATTTTCAATTTCTATTTTGATTTTTTGTAGATTTTTATTTCTCTGCTCTTATCATGGAGTTGTTTACTCATAGGTCTAACTTTTGTTATCTGGGGGGTATAAATCCTTGCTTATGAATTTTAAAATCTGAAAAATCTTTTGTTCAGTTTTTATTGACTATATTTACCTCCATTAGTAGTAGGGACATCTTCCTGCTTTGTTTTATTTGCCTAGTAAATTTTATTGTGTGCTGATCACTGTGAATAATAAACTGGAAGGAGTTCAAACTATGTTATTTATCCTTAAATTAGTTTAGTTTTGCTCTGGCAGACCATTAAGTTATTGTTGGTTACCACTGACCTTGTCAGGCTTAGTTTTACATTTTGCTAGAATGAGAGAATGGGTCACTTTCTCTTTTTTTGTTAATCTTACTCATGCCCAGTCTTCAAAAATGGTGTTGTTTTGATCTTAAATTACAGCCTCATGATGTATCACTTGAATGCCTGAGGTGCTCAGTGAGATTTCATCACTCTGGATGGGTCTAAAATACACTTTTCCTTCGGTCTATGTAATTTTCATATCTCAGATTTAGATTTTAGTTTGATTTACTTTGATAAATCTTGTGTTTCCTGTCTTAAACTTGAACAAACACCCATCGAGTACTTCTCAAGGACTCATAGAAACCGTTAGAAAGAATGTTGAGCCTTTTGCATTGTAGAGCATCTACTTTTGCAATACATTCTTCTGGAAATTCCAATGTCTTCCTACAGTCTCTGCCTGCTCAGTTCTGTAAGACTCTTGACCTTGTGTGGGCTCCATCCTCTTGAATTGTGGCTTGCAAAGGACTCTTATGTGTAAAGCAGTACCACACACACACACACACACACTGGTGATAAAATCTCAAAAGTAATTTAAGATAAGTCTATATTTTAATGGCAAAAGGCCAATAAAAGTGCCATGTATATAATGATGTCTCCATTCAAAATGGGGTAAGTTTTAGAATTAGTCAGTTTAACTCTTTTAATTGTCATAGCATAATAAGTCACAGATTGATGAATTCTATGCAAATAATAGAAGTCTTATGGATATGCAACATAAACTAAATTTTAAAAATATTTTATAAAGTTAAAATAGAACCAGAAAACAGAGACTGATCCAAAGAAATGAAAAAATCCTTTGCTATTATGAAGATCATAATATTCATGCATAACTTCCTATCAAATTGTCCGACCCAGATGCTGATCATCTGTGGGATATTCCTAATACTTAACTAAAATGCTAATTATAAACTGAAATATATCAATACTTAATTTTTTAAAAAATTATTTCCATCATCTTACAATGATCAGAAAATAGGAATTTCTGTGAAATTTATACATAGATGGAAGAAGCTAATTTCATAGAGTAAGTTTGAAATGGGAAGAGAAAAAACATATGTTTACAATTATGTCTCATGAGTTCTACTTGTTCCCTATTAAAGTTTTATAAGAAATCAACAGATTCTTGTCATAACATTTTTTAGAGGTTATAATATTGGTAGTAATATCCTATGAGGCTGTTTAATATTTCCAAAGAGGAGATTATAAAATAAACAATTTAAAAATATTTTTCCAATAAAATATTTTTCTTAATTTCTTATACAGTGGTACTCTTATGAATAATATTTTATAAATATTAGGCATTTCATCTTGACATTAGTATGAGTAGTTAGTATAAGCATCACAGTTTCGACTGCAAGAATCTTACCTTTTGAATGTATCTCATAAATGGACGGATAGTCTCTAAATCCTCATCTAGCTCTGTGGTTTACTCACAACTGTGTGTAGCTAACACTTCTTAAGCCCAAAGTGCATTCATTTTTGACAATAATACTTGTTCTAAAGGGAACCAATAGCTGCTTCCAATGTCTGTGTTGATCAACCACTTCTCCAAGTAAATATCTATTATCATTTTATTCCAGGCTGTCTTTGCCAGTTAGCAAGGAAATACTCTTAAAACTCAATTTTTAAATGGTTTTTTCAATTCATAAATTTGGATAAGTCTATGAAGTAGGGTAAAACATTGTTTAAAAAATGTTTCATTTTCATCTGGCAAAGAGCACCAAAGTAGAATGAGGAAATAAACACTGTATTAAACATTTTGTTCAAAATTAGGATGTCAAATGATACAGGTAAAGGAAAAATTCATGTAAACTCTTGCCCCAAATGTTTAAAAGCACAGCAGAATTTTTTTTATAACTCTTTTATTCTTAGTGTACCTTCATTAGAATTTAAAAACACCGTAAAGTACAGAGACCAATGCTTCCTTTATTTCTTCTTTATTTTGGATATTCAATAGTTGTTCCTAGTAAAGTACATAAAATTTTTAAAAAGTAGTGAGAACATGTAAGTATTCATTAGATGCCTGGAGGCGTAAATGCAAAGGAAAATTATCAATGAATACAAATGAGTAAATGTTACTTTTTTTTAACTTCACTGTGAAGAAGCCACAACTGTGAGGAAATTTTAAATACTATTTATCTTCATGAGTCAGCCCCAAACTAAAATATATATATATATATGTATCCAATCTGACTGACAAAGATTATCAGTAATAACATATTTACTTTGATTTTCACTTCACATTCTGATGCTTTGAACTTCTTGTTAAAATAAGAACTGTGCAACTAATTTCAGTGAATTCCAAGATATTTAGTGCTGCTGTATTCAGTACAGATTCTGTGTTCATAATCAAAACTTTTATATTATTTTCATGCATAATGTTATCTAAACTGATCAATCTTCTACCTATTCCATGACTCAATTGTTACTGTACTAATTATTTCTGAAGAAAACAACTACCAACTATGTACTTGCCTGGGAAATATGAGTGCACAGTTTCAGTGTCAGATCTCTAATTTACTACTTGGTCTTGGGTAATTCATATTATGTCTTAGAATCCAGCTTTGTGTCTGTAAAATAGTGGATAATAATTATTATCTCTGATAATTGTGTAAAGATTCTATTTAGATAATGCACATATATAAAGGATTCAAAGTATGTAACGTATGATGAGATTATAAGAAATAACTGCCTCCTTACAAACATCTAAATAATTATTGATGCTGTTCCATATGGTTTATATTTTATAGCATTAAGAGGTAGTTTTTATTTACATGAAGAATATCTCTTGAAGTTTCCAACTCTGATAATCCTAAACATCTATTTTTCACATAATATAAACCAGTGTAGTCATTACTGAGTTAAAAGAGTATACATTTAAATGTGCAGTAGAAGCAAAATTTAATTTTCCAACATAAAAGTCAACAATTAAAGGTTTGTGTTTTAAAGAAGAATATATGTAAACAGGCACAAATTTCAACCACTAAATAGCATTTCATAAAGCTGTTTTGAATAAGGAATTCAATATATTCAAATCCTTACAATCCCAAAGCAAAGTATAACTTCCAAATGGGATTTTTTTTTTTTACTATTATTGACTTACATGGTTGCAAAAGCCAGAAAGTAAAAAATCATGCTTGGACTATCAAAATAAATTAAATTATGAATGTATTTTCAGGAATAATGTTAACTGAATATTACACATGAATTTCCTTTTGTATATTCTAAATATAAATACTGCCAATAATAATTGGTCTTGTGGGCTGTTTTGGACAATACTTTAAATGTCACAACACAGACATCATTTTTATTTTTAATAAACTTAAAATACTGGTTTCTATTTAACAAATAATATATATTGCAAACTGTTGAACAAATAGTTTTTCAAAGTGCTGTTGCAGGTATATGGATAAATACAATCTGGTTTCCACATGCAAAGAAACATGTAAATCAAGAAGAGATAGACACACCTAACGATGCAGAGAAATCTGAATGGGGCAGGGAGGCAAGTAGACATCGTATCTACAAGATTACTTTCTATAGTAGTCAATAAGTAACTCCTTGGTTTACTAAACCTATCTTTATAAAATACAAAGCATCTTTCTGCTTTGGTCTTTATTTTTATTTGCTATTCCATTCTCAATGAACAAACATTGTTATTTCAAAGTAAGTTATCTGCTAAAAATGTGTTAGAGCCCATTTACTTATCAGTGTATGGATGTGATTTCATTCAGATAAAACATGTTTTGACTTCTATTGTCCATGGTTTCTTTTCTGACACATACGCTACATATTTTATTTCAAATAAATTCATTTTTTCTTCAGAAAGAGTTCATATTTAACACTAAGATTAAGCAATACATAATGACCCAGTTCTAAAATATTGTATTTCTTTGCCAGTACAAACTTCTTTCTTAATAATCAGATCCAAGACAACCTGTGATAATCTCATGAAATTCATTAAAGAAACTTAGAAAATCTTAGTTTTAAAAAAGAATATTGTGTATCTTATCATATATGTTACACTTATGCATGACAATGTGTATCTCCTTAAATGAATGTGAGAATTGTTAATTTCAGCATCGTAACTTCACCATGGTCTGCAGTGAAGGTGGAGAAATGAGGACAATGTCAATTATGCCTTCTGACTATAATCCCTGGGGTATATTTGAAAGAACATACACAGATAGGAAGTTCCCATTCAAAAGATGTTTCTTTTCTGTGCTGTTAGAAAAAAAATAAAAAACAACTTTGTCTGGAAATTGTCTTAAAAGCTGTATCATTTTCTTTTACTGTCAGTGGAAATAGATAATGAATGGCCTAATGTGACATTCTGTCACTAAAATCATATAGTAAGCATGCATCCTACTCTATGCCAGAGTGTAAAGGAATTAAACTGCCACCTTCTTACTGTTATTTCCATTTATGACAGTATTGTTCTAGAGCATTTGAATTCCAAATACAATCATTTGAAACTTTGCTCAGAATCATTGAATGTGCTTGTTAGAAATGCAGGGTCTAACTCCAAACCAACTGAATTGAATATGTGGTGTGTGGCCTTGGAAATTCCACTTTTATACATCCCAGATCTCTAATGTAAGAGTCAGGAGTTAGTGCAGCAATCTTCAAATATCTGATCAGCTGCCAATTAGTAAAACCAATGATATCCTAATATATGACCTGCTCATAAATTGTGTAATCAACGAACTTACACAAAATTTTAAAGACAGAACGATGATTGGGATTAGAAGTTAAGTATTTTCTTTTGTTAATATTGGTCTTGCAAATTCCATAGGATGCAAAAATTATACTTTGTTTCTATGACTCAAGTATATATTCACTTCATATGTGGAAGATATAGGTAGATGGGGCATTCATTGTCACATGTGTGTATCAATCATTTATTTGAAAAATATCTATTGAAAAATCTAATATAGCCCTTGCCTCCTATTCGTATTAAAAATCTTAACATCTTGCCAAATCAGAATTTTTTTAACAACATAGAAAAACTACAGAAACAAAAATCTGCTGTGTAACTCTCTCTGTCGCATGTTTCTTCCTTTTATCTTCACATTAACAATTATTCTGAAATCTAATTTTATGAGTCTCATTCATGATTTTATACTGTATCCTCATAAGGATTTATCTATAAGCAATTTTCTTTTACACACTTTACCTCTGAGAAAATTGTTATGTGTAAATTTAATCTTGTAATTGCTTCTTAATTTTGCTTAGAGTTTTATCTTCAGGATATATTCATGCTGCCACATATAGCACTGGCTTATTTATTTTAACCTTTATATTATTTCATTGTATGCATACATGTATCTGTGCATATGTGAAAAAGCTTTTCTCAAGTTACAAAGAAAGTTGGAATTTCTGGCTTGTTCATTGAATCTATCTATATTTTTAAAATTTCAGGAGTTTTAAATTATATTAGTTATAAAGGTGTAAAAGTGTATGTTGCTTTAAATTGTATTTAATTGATTGGTGGCATGGTACATATACCCATGCTCATAACTATTCTGCTTTCTTGGTTTCCTTTTTTTAGCAGTGGTAAAGTTTATTTGAAAAAGTAAAAGTGAAAAATGTGAAAGAAACACTCTACAGTGTGAGCTTGGGCCCAGTGAAAGAGGAAAAAGCATGATAAAAGTGCACCCCGGAGAAAGTGGGACATGATATTGTGAGGAAAGCCACATGATAGCCTTATTTTGTTCATTGTACCTGTTGTTCTCTTTGATGTTCATTTGTATATGAATTTGATAACTTTTTATTTATTCACAGGCATTGCAAAAACTTTCTCTCAATGTGTACTTGTCTTTCAGATTTTTCTGTTATTACACATCAGGTTTTAACTTTAATGTTATTAAGTATATTTTTTCTTGTATATTTTAGGCTTGCAAAATGAGCAAAATCACATCATAAAGATGTCTTAGATCTTATTTTTCTAAAAATTTTGATTTAATTTTGTGGATAAATCTTTAGTTCACTTGAGATTTTTTGTAAAATGTATTTCTAAAATTTACGTGTGCTAAAATTCCATCATCTTTTCTTCCCTTCTCCCCATTCTCAGCCATTTTGTAGTATTAAACAGATACATAGCTTTATGTGAGCACTATCACAGTCAGAATGCAGAACGGTTTGATGAAGGGGAGAATTCCTTCAGGTTGCACATGCCCTGGCCTAAATTCTGGTAACTGATTTGTTCTCTATTCCTACAGGTTTGTGTGTGTTTGTGTGTGGTTATTTGTTTGATTGATTTGATTTGTTTTAGATGCTGGAGATGGAAGCCAGGGCCTTCAATTACTGAGCTACCTCCTCAACCTTTTTTTTTTAAATTTTTTTCTCAGTTTTGGGACAGGGTCTCAATAAGTTGTTAATTTCCCATTCTGAGCTTGAATTGTAGATCTTCCTGGTCGACCTCTGTACTGGAGTTACAGCTATGTGTCCCCAAGCAAGGATACTCTATAGTTTGTTTTTGTTTTTCACCCCTTTAAGAAACTCATAGAAATGTAGTCATAAAATCTTTGAATTTGGTTTCCTTTACTTGACATAAGATGTTGTAGCTTGTACTGTATGAGTAATTACATTTTTAAAAATTACTAATTTTTTATTATATGGACATACCACAGTTTATTCACTAAGCTAGTGCAACATATTTAGATTGTTTCCAGTTTTTATTGACTATAAATCTGCTTCAGTAAATGTTCTTGAACAGGTTTGTGTGAACATATGCTTTCTTTCATCTCCAGAGGGCAAATTCCAAAGATAAATATTTATTTTACTTTATAAGAATCTGTCACCAGTGTTCCAGAGTAACTGATGTCATTTTTGCAATGTAGGAGGGTTTTATTCATTCTGCATCCATATCAGCATTACACATTACCTTATTATTGTTATTACTATTGTTATCTTTACTGGTTTTTAGTCATTGGTTGGACCGTATTGGTATATCGCTCTGGTCTTAATTTGCATTGTCCCAGTGACCAATTATTTCAGTCTTCTTCCCATGTTCTTGTTTACTGCACATTAAATGTCTTAGGAAAGGTGAATTAAACTCATTTGTCCATGCTTGGGAGTTGCTTGTTGCCTCATTATTAAATTTGAAGAATTCTGAATATTCAATATACAAGTTAATTTTTGGATACATGGTTTGTAAATATTTTCTCCCAGTGTAGTGCTTGTTACTTCAACAGAATCCTCATCAGTTACTTTGTAGGCTAGCCTTCATTTCAGATTTGTACAGTTTCTACAATTAAATTTAGCTTATGAGCTTTGGACAAGAACACAACAGAAATGATCTCAACCTTGCACCCCACCTTATACATCATCTGGGGTGATACATGAGGTAGACTTGTCTCATTATTGTGATGCTCTTATTTTAGTAAGTTTGCTTACTCTGTCAAATTCTGATATTACCACAACAAAATTGGTCACTTGGAGAGTGGTTTTGTCAATTTCTTCCTGTTATTTTATCAACTTTTAGGTAGACTATAGTTTTACAAAATGGTAATTACAGCTTCTGTTTGGACACGTCTCCTTGCGTATTGTTTTCTTCTTTATTGCTATCAGTTGTTTTTAATTCTATTTGTATAATATAAATTTGAGTTATACTAGTTGACATTAAATTTTTGCATTCACTCTTTTTTATGTTTTTAAGGAGATTTAAGCTCAATTTTAGTACTTCGGTAAGATTTGGACTTTTTCTTTAAAAATACATTCATGCATATTATAAATATCAACATATTTTATTTCAATAATTATGTTTCATGATTTTTTCTTGACCTTCATCTTCCTTCTTTTGTTCTTTACAATTGGTAATTTTTAAAATTTGTTTCTATTTTGGCTGACTTGAGGATTGATGTCAAATTGCTATATTTTAGAGGACTCCCTTAATTGTTTTTTGCATGTACAATTAAATACAAGTGCTTTCAACAAAAGCTAAATATATTCAGTATTTTCCCCTTCCTCTCAAAATGTGCTACAAAGATCTTAGCAAACTTTAACTTCCCTCTGAATATCTCATCCAAATACACACACACACACACACACACACACACACACGTGCACACACACATTTATGTTCATATTGTTATTTGTAGTAATGTTTCTATAATTTTAAAAAATACTTAATAAGCTATGTAATTTAAAAATCAATAGTTAATCCCAGTTAGAAGCATGATTTTATTAATTTATCTATTCACTGTTGGTTTTACCATCTCATTCTTTGTTAAGGGCATTGCTTTCTTTATGTATAACCTGTAATAGTGGCAGACTAGTGTGCCTCAACACAGTGGTTGTTTAAATATTGATCTTCTCAATCTAAAGTCTTAGTGGGTCTCAGATGAGGAACTGCTTTCAGGTAAACAGTCCTTTGTTTTTGCCCCCACACAGGTATGATTTTCTAAATATGCCAGAATGTGACAAATTTTGGTAAATTTCATTCCTGCAGACTTTCAGTGTAAGTCTGCAGAGTGAATTCTTGTCTTTTAATATCTACATGTATATTCTGTAACCTAAATTAAAATTTGAGTGTGATGGCTTTTTGCAGAATTTTAGTAATAATATTAGTTTATTCTCTAGTGCTGATGAGACAGTCTGTCAGATTAATCCTCATTCTTTTGCTCATAATTTTGTTCATCCCCTTGGTAGCTTTTGAGATTATTTATCTTTGATATTTTTATATTTCATAACAGTACATCTTCATCTATTGTTTGAATTTGAGAATTAATGTTTCCTTTATACATCTAATTTGGAAAAAATTTACCAATTTAAGTTTCAAAATTTTGTAAATTGTTATGATGGAATTTTTCCTCCATGTGTTTATTTTTTTGTTTGTTTTCTTTTTGAGGAAGAATCTCACTATGTAGTTCAGGATGGCCGTCAACTCATTGTGTAGCCTAGGATGACCTTGAACTCATAACAATACTCCTGCTTTGACCTCCTGAGTATTGGTATTACAAGCATGTGTCATCATTCCTGGCCTCCCCCCATTTATCTTTTTTTTTTGTGTGTGGTATGGGGGATTGAACTCACAACCTTGTGCTTGCCAGGTAGGTGCTTATGCTGCTGAGCTAAATCCCCAGCCCTCTTAACTGTTCCTTCATTTTGTTTTTGTTTAAATCTTTCGAAGAATCTATGTTATATTTTGAATGAAGATTTCAGTATTAGCATTCACCTCACCTGACTTTTTTCACTGCTACAGAAGAGAATTTCTTCCATATATTTTTCATTCACAATTTTTTATTATTATCATTGTTTATTATTATGTTCATTGGTATCTATTGTGCTTTGTTTAAATGTCCCCCCAGAGCCTCATGCAGTCCTGGTGATGGCTGAATCTAGCATTTCTGATTGGTTTGTTGTCTAGCACTGGGATTGGCAGTGTGGATGCTGTACCCTCTCAGGGGTGGGGAGCCAGTGTGCACTGTAAGAGTGGGAAGGAGTCGTGCTTTCCCCTTGCTTCTGTCCTTTTTCTCCTGTTGCTTGTGGCATGCCAACCTGCTTTGAAGCCAGCTGAGTACAGACTGAAACCTCCAAAAAGCTGTAAGCTAAATAAACCTTTCCTTGTTTCATTTTGGGTGCTGGGTATTTTGTCCCAGCAATGAGAGAAAAGTAAAAGCAACAAAGACAGTATCACTTAGATATACATAATGATCACATTCATCATAGAGAATTTGAACTTATGCATTATATATCATCATTTTTTCCTCATTCCCATCCCCTCCCTAGGGATGTTTTGTTTCCATTTTATCCTTCTTTTTCATTTTTCTTCTTTTCTCTTCTTTCCTTTCCCCCTCCCTAGTTCCCCTTTCCTTTTGAACAGTGTTTTCCTTTTTCACAATATGTATCATATGTTTTTGTTCTTTTTCACACTTTCAGTTTCTTACACCAGATAGGCAATGTGATGTTTACACATTTATCCAATTTACTTCACTTAACTAACTGTTTGTTCTCAAAGTCCATCTATTTAGCTATAAATGTCTTGAGTTTATCTTTCTTCATGACTGAGAAGTACTCCATTGTATAAAAAATAATAATTTTTATGTTACTCAGTTGATGGACATTTGGGGTACTTAGAAGATTTAGCCATTACAAACCGTGCTGATATAAACATGGTGTGCATATATCAGTGTGGTATGATGCTTTTAATTATTCTAGGAAGATACCAAGAAGAGAAATAGCTGGGTCAAATTCTAGTTCTAGCTTTTTGAGGAATCTCCACACTGATTTCCAGAGTGTTTGCACCTGTCAACATTCTTACGAACAGTGGAGAAGCATTCCTCTTTTGCACATCCCCACCAGCATTTGTTTTTGGTTGATTTCTTGATAATAGCCATCCTTTCTGGGGTGAGATGGAATTTCAGTGTTACTGTAATTTGTATCTCTCGAATAACCAATGGTGGTGAATATTTTTTCTATATTTATTTGACATTTGTGTTTCTTCATCTGAAAAGTGTGTATTCATCTCAGATGCCCATTTTTGAATTGGGTCTTTGAATTAGTGGGGGATCTGATTTTTTTTCAGTTCTTTTCAGTTCTAGATAGAAGTCATTTGTCTGAGGGACAATTGGCAAAATTTTTTTCCCCAATCTGTGGGTTTTCTTTTCTTTACATTGGTGATTTCTTTTGCTGTGCAAAAATTTTTAATTAGATGAGATCCAAGTTGTTGATTCTTTGCAGTATTTGCCATATGGTCTGGGGTTTGCTCATGAAGTCTTTTGCTATACATGTTTTCAACATTTCTACCTATTTTATCTTTCAGTTAATTTAGTGTGTCTGTTTTAATGTTTAGATCTTTAATCCATTTTGACTTTAGTTTAGTGCATGGTGATAGCCATGAGTGTAGTTTTAGTTTTTGGCATGTAGAAAGAAAGTTTTTCTGTAATCATTTATTACAGAGATTGTCTTTCTTCTAGTGAACATGTTCTGCTCCGTTTTCAAAGATAAGATGTCTGAGTGTGTTTGGAGTTGCACCTGCATGTTTTATTCTGTTCCACTGATCTTTAAGTCTGTTTTTTGTTTGCCAATGCCATGATGATTTTAGCATACTAACTTTGTAGTATAATTTCAGGTCAGGGTTTGTGATGCCTCTGCCTTGTCTTTGTTGCTCAGATTTTGTGTGTTCTACATCAATACTGGTTCCAAATGAATTTTAGGAATGTTTTCTCTAGTTCTGTGAGGTATGCTAAGGAAACTTTGATTGGAATTGTATTAAATCTGTATAACAATTGTGGAAGTGGACCATTTTCACAATATTGGTTCTTCCTACCCAAGAGCATGGGATATCTCTCCATTTTCTAATATCTTCTTCAATATCCTTTTTCAAAGACTTGTAATTTTCAGTGTAGAGCTTTTACACCCTTAGGTTGTTTCCTAGGTATTTCATTTTTTTGGATTCTATTGTGAAAGATGTTGTTTACTTGATTCATCTCTCAATGAGTTTATTATTTGTGTACAAGAAGGTTGTTGATTTTTGAGTTGACTTTGTATCCATCTATGAAACTAAGTTTGCTTATTAAATGTATTAGATTTTTAGTGGAGTTTTTGGTGTCTTCTATGTAGAGTATCATATCATCTGCAAATAACAATAGTTTAACTTCTTCCTTTCCAACCTTTATTCCATTTATTTCTTTCTCTTGTCTATTTGCCCAGCTAAAATTTCCAGGAAAATATTGATTAAGAGTGGAGGGAATTGATATCCTTGTGTTGTTTTTTATTTTAGGAGAAAACTTTCAGTTTTTGTCCATTTAGTATGATGTTGGCTGTTGGTTTCTCATTGATAACTTTTATCAGATTGACATAAAGACTGTCTATTGCAATTTTTTGTAAGATTTTAATCCCGAATGGGTGTTGGACTTTGTCAAGTGTTTTTTCTGCATGTATTGAGATGGTCATGTTATTTTTGCCTTTGGTTCTGATAATATTAATAGGATAATTTCAATTCCTTTGCATTTACTGTGGCATGTTTTATGAGTTAGTTATGTGGTCCTTTTAGGAGAATATCTCATGTGCTCCTGAGAAAAATATGTATTCTGACACTGTATTTTGTGTACATCTACTAAATCCATTTTTTCACAATTTTGGGTCAATTCCAGTATCTTTGTTGATTTTTTGTTTGATTGATTTATCTGTGACAGTGAGGTATTAGGCCCCCCATTATAATTGTGTTAGTACTTATTTGATTTTTCATGTCCATTAATACTTGTTTTATATAGTTGGGTGCACTTGTATTTGGTGCATATTTATTTATGATTTCTATATCTTTATCTTAGCGTTTTTCCTTAACAAGTATGTAGTGACCTTCTCTGTGTCTTTTGGTTGAAGTTCACTTTGTCTGCAAATAGAGTAGTTACTCCTTCTTTTTTTCTGGGTTCCTGACACGTGAAGTTCTGTTTTCTTTTGTTTTATTTTTGGTACCAGGGATCGAACTCATGACCTCGTGCTTGCCAAGCAAGTGCTTATGCCACTGAAGTAAATCCCCAGCTCTGAAGTATTGTTTTCTATTCTTTGACATTCTGTCTATGAATTTATTTTTGAGTTGACTGTATTTCTTTTATGGAACATGTTGTTAGATCTTGTTTTTGGATCTATTCTGCCAGTTCTTTCGATTGGTGAATTGAGACCTTTACATTGGTGGTTATATCTGATATGTATTGACTTATCCTTGTCATTTTATTTTCCTGTTGTTGCTTCCCTATCAGTGCCTAGTAGATTCATTCTTTTGAGGATTTTGGGAGCACGTCTTTAGCTCTTTCTAAAATATACTTCAGAATATTTTGGAATGCTGATTTGGTGGTCATGAATTTCTTCTACTGTTCTTTGTCATGGAAGTACCTTATTTCTCCAATAATTTTGAAAAGTTATTTTTCAGAGTACATCAATCTGGGTTGGAAATTGTTTTCTTTCAGGACTTGAAGTAGTTCACTCCAAGATCTCTTTTACTTAAGGGTTTGTGTTGAGAAGACTTCTGTTATTCTAATGGGATTTTTTAAAAAAGAGGATAAAACAGAATAAAACCAATCTAAACAAGCCAGTGTAAAAATATACAGGACTTCAAAACATTACAAAATCAACCATAGTTATCATAATGCCTTTTAATGTCTTTAAAAAAGCTGCAGATAACTTTGGACATAGGAAAAATCAAACAAAACAGAATAAAATAGAAACAATAAAAACAAAACAATGAATGTAATAAAGGACTTCAAAACAAGCCGGTAGTAAATATAAAATGGCTACCATAATATATCTTGCTATCTTTGAAATAGCTGCTCTTACCTTCAGATTTGATATAATCAAACAAAGCAAAAGAGAATAAAACCCAACCCAAAACAATGGAAATGATATAGGACTTCCAAAACAAGTCCATAGGGAATCAACAATGGCTGCGACTCTCAGAAGAAGATCCTTCCTAGATGTCACACTGTGTACCACTATCCTCTGAACCTATGATCAGACCACTGGCCCTAGACCTGCAATGTCAGTGAAATACCAAAGCACCACAGGCATCGAGTTTCATTTCACCTCCATAGCTATCATCACAGCCTGTGTTTCTCCAGGAGAGGCCAGTTACTTACAATGGGAGTTGGGAGAAAGGTTGGTACTTATTTGCTGGCCAGTGTGCCGAAAGGGGCTGGGATCTGTCTGTTCCAGTCCAGTGGTGGCACACATGTGGTGCTGGGTCCCAGCCTGTGCTTGCTTGCTGGCATGGCTTTGTTTTCTGTAGCCCTAGTCTGCAAATGGTGCTGACTCATGGGGAAATTCTGGGGTCTGTCTGATGGGCTCTTCTTTATAGGTGATTTGTTTCTTTTCTCTAACAGCTTTTAATATTCTGCTCTGGTACTGAATTTCTGGAATCTTCATTATTATATGCCTTGGTGTAGATTTGTTTTCATCATAAATAATCAGAGTTATATATACCTCACCTGTCTGCATGCTTAATTCTTCTTCCATATCTGGAAAGTTTTATGCCATTACTATTATGAATTTTTTAATGTCATTTGTGTTTACTCTTGCTTTTTCATTGACTCTGATCAACCTTTTGTTGTTCTTCTGTGTCTCCTCTTGCGTTTTTCATGGTTTATTTCTATAGTAAGAGACCCCTTTCTTTTTATGATCACTAAACATGATCCTGTCTTCTGAGTTTGATATTCTGTCTTCACTTTCATTTAGATGATTTTGTAAAATTTCAATAGGATTTTTAATTTTTTGAGTATCTGTTTGAGTCTGTTTCATAGGTTTTATTTCTTTGCTAAATTGAGTATCATGGTTTTTTAAAAAATAATTTTCAAAACAGGATAACACCATTCCAACTGATGATTTAAAACTTTGAAAGACTTCGAAGCTATGAGATGGGGCCTCATGCTTACCATAAAGTCTTATATAATCTTATCAAATCTCATATTAGGGAGATTATATGGTATTTACCCTTGTGAGTTTGGTTTATTTCACTTAAGAGAATGGTCTCAAGTCGTGTCCATTTATTTA
>PVJX010010342.1:0-57446 GCA_004027295.1 Dolichotis patagonum | reverse complement strand
TATACAATGGAGTACTACTCAGCTATAAAGAATGATCACATCGAGATATTTATAAATAAATGGACACGACTTGAGACCATTCTCTTAAGTGAAATAAACCAAACTCACAAGGGTAAATACCATATAGTCTCCCTAGTATGAGATTTGATAAGAGTATATAAGACTTTATGGTAAGCATGAGTCCCCATCTCATAGCTTCGAAGTCTTTCAAAGTTTTCAATCATCAGTTGGAATGGGGTTATCCTGTTTTGTTTGACTGTCTCATGCGTGATGATACGAACAGCTGTTATGAAGAAAACAAAACATTATGACAGCTATTGCTGATTTAATATCATCCTTCTTGGAAGTCCTACCATGTTTCTTTTGTTCTACTACCATTGGTTCTATCTATCACATTGTGCCTTATTGGAATTTGAATATGTGTGATAGTTTAAACAAAATTTTTATTGAAAATGAGATATTATAGTACCCATTAATCATTTTCTGTTATTCAGTTCAGAAAGCCCCGTAATTCTTTCACTCTATGCATGGCTTTATACTCTTGTGTTATGTTTGATATTATTGTATTTGAAACTATGCTCAACTATAGCAGAGTAAGTGATATGGTGTTAGCTACTGTTGATGTCCAGTTGTCTTAATGTAAAGTACTGTGTTGCCTATGTTGTCCTGTTCTGATCTGCTCTGTACTACCCTCTTTTGTTTTATTCTCTTTCAAATAAAAATTTAAAAAAAATAGCATTCCTGTACACAAACAAAAAACTCACTGAGAGAGAAATTATGGAATTATTCCATTATCACAATAGCATTTAAAAAAATGAAATACCTAGGAATCAACCTAACCAAGAATGTAAAAGACCTATATGCTGAAAATTATACTACTCTAAAAAAGGAGATTGAAGAAGATATTAGAAAATGGAAGGATATTCCTTGCTCTTGGTTAGGAAGAACCAACATTGTAAAAATGGCCATACATCCAAAACTGTTATAAAGATTCAATGCAATCCCACTCAAAGTACCATTAACATACATTACAGATCTAGAGAAAACATTCCTAAAATTCATTTGAAAACAGAAGAAACCTAGAATAGCAAAGACAATTCTGGGCAACAAAGGCAAGACAGGAGGTATCTCAATTCCTGACTTGAAGCTATACTACAAAGCCACAGTAATAAAATCAGCATGATACTGGCAAAGAAATAGACCTGAGGATCAATGGAACAGATTAGAAGATGCAAACACTACTACAAAGGCACTCAGCCACCTTATATTTGACAAAGGGACTAAACATGTTCACTGGAAAAAAGATAGCCTCTTTAATAAATGGTGTTGGAAAAACTGGCTTTCCACATGCAGAAGACTGAAAATAGACCCATGCCTATCCCCATACACTAAACTAAAGTAAAAATGGATCAAGGATCTAAATATTAAAACAGAAACACTAAATCTACTGGAAGAAAAAGTAGGTAAAAATCTTGGAGACATAGGTGTAGGGAGAGAATTCTTGAATAAAACACAAACCACACAGGAATTACTTCAAAGAATCAACAACTGGGATTTCATATTACTAAAAAGTTTTTGTACTTCAAAAGAAATTACCAACAAAGTGAAAAGAAAACCCACAGAATGGAAAAGAATTTTAGCCAACAATCCCTCAGACAAAGGACTTATATCCAGAACATTTAAAGAACTGAAAAACATCAAGCCCCCCAAATTCAAAGACCCTCTCCAAAAATGGGCATCTGAGATGAACACACAGTTCTCAGATGAAGATATACAAATGATAAATAAATATATGAATAAATGTTCACCATCACTGGTCATTCAAGAAATGCAAATTAAAACAACATTGAGATTTCATCTCACCCTAGAAAGAATAGCTACCATCAAGAAAACAACTGACAACAAATGTTGGCAAGGCTGCAGGGAAAAAGGAACACTTCTCCACTGTTGGTGGGAGTGTAGACTGTTGCAACCACTGTGGAAATCAGCATGGGGAGATTCCTCAAAAAACTAGAATTGGAAGTGCTATTCAATCCAGCTATCCCCTCTTGGATATTATCCCAGAAAAATTGAAAAGGTCATGTCACAGTGATATATCTGCACCCATGTTCATAGCAGCACAATTTGTGATACCTAAATCTTGGAAACAACCAAAATGCCCATCAACCACAGAGTGGATGAAAAAATGTGATATTTTTCTACAATGGAATTCTATTCAGCTATAAAAAGGATAATCTTGGGGCCTTTATAGGTAAATAGAGGCAACTTGAGAATATCCTCATTAGTGAAATAAACAAGACTCACATTAATAAATATCACATTGTCTCTCTAGTATAAAAAAATAGGAAGAACTGACAGAATAAAGAGATCCAAAAAGTATAATAGATATTGTAAAAGTGAAAGGGAAGGAAAGTATTCTAAAGTATATAATAGTATGTATAAGTGTGTAAGATAGATGACCATGTTACTGAGCTTTTGTTAGATCACTGAACAGGAGTTTCTACTGTCAATGTTTGAGTGTCTAGCCATTTTTTATATTTTTTAACTTTAACAACTATTGTTAAGAGGACAGTATGTAATGTATCAACTAGGGATTTTATGATGTTAATTTTATTTGAAATTGTATTCTAGTTTTTTCTATTTTTGTCTTTTTTAAATTTTCTTTTCTTTCTCTCTTAAAATAAAATAAGCAAAAAGCAATCATGAAGCTCTACAATTTCCTTTAAAATATCTTTTAAGTTTTATTTATTTTATGTTGTATTTATGTTACAATATTATATTGTTACTTTATAAATATCAGGTATGTACATTTTTATGATTTTTAATGCACTAAGAATGTTTGTGAGCCTCAACTTTTCTGTTGTTTAGAGTTTTCTTTAAAAAATTGCTTAGTGTAACTATCTTTGTCTAAAATGTGCAAAATAATATTTTTAGTGAAGTCTTGACAGTTTAAGGGAAAATACAGCTTTGAATAAATATTACATAAAATACAATATGTTTTATATAATGTTTATAAAATATTTTTGGTGTGTCCTTGGTACATCTATAGTCCAAAGCTACTTAATTTGCTTTAATTCTGATTTGGGGGTGGACAGGGGACAGTGCTAGAGATGGAACCCAGGGCCTTGTGAATACCAAGCAAATGCTTTACCACAGAGCCTTTATTACACCCTTAGCCTAATTATCGGTTATTTCTTAATGGTGTTTCCTCTGTATACCATATTTATGGAGAAGTCAGCAGAGTCATTCTCTTGATTTGTTTTCCACATCCCACTACAGTTTGTTGTAGTATGAATGTTGAACAAAGTCACAGAGAAGTCAATATTTGATTTTGGTAAGTATTAAAGCTCAATGTTTACCAGAAACTGAGGTCAGTATCAGTTGTTTCAAAAAAAAATTTCATTATGGATTATCTTTGAACAGGCTGTCTATTCATGAGTATTGCATAAGTAACCTGATTCCACTAAGATTTTGTGAGGTGAAATTCATATTGGTAGTTGTTTTAGGACTATTATCTCAAAAACCATGGCAAGTAGGAGGAGGTATTGTGGTAAAACCATATGATAAGATAGCGTTTAGCTGTAAGAAAGCCCTAATAACACTGGTTTAAACAAGAGAAGTATATTTCCTTTTCACATAAATGAAGTTTAAAGTCAGAAAGTCTGGGGTATGGCAATTCTGTGGTTCTTGGTGGGCTCTGAATCACTGTATTCTCAATTATGATTTTCACCTGATTGTCTAAAATGGCTGCTGTTACTCCAGTCAGCCAGAAGAAAAGAGGGAGGAAGAAGGGACATAACGCACATGGAAGAAACCTCTTCAGAAGTTTTCTTAGGGTCTGAGATGTGTAATTTTCATTCTGGGTTGCTATGTGCCTAGGTAGAAATTTAAGATTATATTACCCTGGTAAAAGAGGAGAACAGATCTTGGTCTCTGTAACTAGTAGAAGGAGTATAGTCTTTGAAGATGGAAAAAAATTTACCATGAATATTGACTAGACAGCAAAGTATACCCATTTTATTAACTGTAAAAGTCACTTGAGCTTCTACCTTGAAATCTGAAAACAAGTATGATGCCTACATAGCTGTTAGAATTGTTTGGTCTGCCTTCCTAACTTCTGCAAAGTACATCTGTAAAATAATAAGTCTGAATATGAACATATGCATCTTCCATGAGATTTTTTAAAAATTTTATTTAAAGAGAAAAAAAGCAAAACAGAAAAAAGGGAGAAATAATACAGAATTTCAAAAAAAATTAAGAAATCACTACTTGATAAATTACATATTGTCTTCTTAGAAATAGTTATTCATGTTACAAAATTCAGGCATACAAAGTGAATAAACAGTGAGGCTGTAAACAGTTCTGTTCAACGATCCAACAAAAACTTGGTAATATGGTTATCAATCCCACCCACTTAAATATACATGCTGTTATATCCTTTAGCACATTTTCTTTTCCTCCTTTTGCTTTTTAAGTACATTATCTGTTTTGTTATATCATGTTTCAGCTTACTCAGTACCTTATTGATCTGTTTTGTTGTTGTTATTTCCTTTTAAATCACCTTATATAATTCTGTTGTTTTGTTTTTGAGTTTCTCGTCATTCATGTCACATGGATCAGCTTTGATGGAGTTGGGAGTTTTTGGAGGTATTTTGTTACCTTGTTTTCTCATGTTCTATTGTTTCATTTTATTTAATTTTCATTAACTTGGAGGTAGTAATATACAACAAAACGGGATGGAATAAAGCCAATTGAGACAGTATAGTGAAATTGGCACAGAATATCACAGCAGGTCACCAGGACAACAATAATAGGCACCATTGTATATCTCATTATCTTCAAAATAGTTGTTCTTCTATTAGGTACAGTAAAATCGAAAGAAATACACAACATTATAGAACACATCAAAACAGAATATTGAATAGAGCAACACCGTTAATCAGGACAAAGCAAAACGGTGATAAAAATATCTGCCTTCAGAGATAGTAGACGGAAACTCTCCCCACTTGCTGTACCACATATGGTCACCTCCCAAGAGATACCCAGATCCCTGGATCCCAATTGTTAGCGGGTGGTGGTGGTGGTGTTTAGTATGTTTGATTCTAAGCAGGCTGGTTACTGGTTAGCTGAACACCCTAAGTTCCAACATGGCACGGATCTCAGGAAACGCTGTTACTTCTTGTTTCCCCGCATTGGGGTGGCCGCAGCTAACACATGCATCTTCAAAGAGGTCTTCTACTTATACTATGATACCTCCAATAAATCTAAGTATCTTTGGAAACAATTATATAATAAATATTAACTGGATGAAAAAATTTAAAGAAAAGTAACTGTGAAGATTATTGTATTGTTTATTTTAAAACATAATTTTGGGCAGGTGCAGATCCTGGCCTCAGCAGCCATTGAGAAGTAGGAAGAGATGAGAAAACAAGGTCCCTGCCTTTGTGGTGTTAGTTTGTGGGTGAGGGAGGAGACCTGCTTTTCCTCAACTTGAGGGTGTTGCACGTTTCACTATATGAAACTTTGAAGAATTTTGTCTGATTGAAAAATAAAATCTGTCTTTAAGTGCTTTTTTCCCCGTGGATGTTGGCTGTTCTGCATAGAATTATGATTCTTTGCCAAAATACAGCTTGACCGTAGCATATAATTTATGCTAGGGAACCCTGTTGTTGTTGGATCTGTCCATCTGTCCATCCATTCATTCAAACAATACTTATCAAGTGCTCTTTACGATGATAAACAAATTTTGTTCTTGCCCTTAAGAAGCTTCCAGTACATGGGGAAGGGCAGGCAGGCAATTAAGGGGTCATAGTATGAAATGGTGTTGCTATCTTGAGTGGATGGCTCAGGACGATGGTTGCTTCAGCAAAAGTTCTTCTGTACATAACTCTTGCCTTGCTAGCAGCATTCATCTATCTATCCATTTGTAGTGGCTGACTGATTCTTTCAACTTGAGACATTTAGAAGCTTAACTAAATGGGTTTAGCAACTCTACACCCAAGGGTGTAGAAGAAGACCCACCCTAGGGTGGCTCATCACCTGGAGGTATAAAAGGAAAGGAGGAAGGACGAATGTATTCCATTCTTGGGAGAAGCTCCAGTCTTCACCTTTGGTTGGACCTCATCTCCTGGCTTTCAGTGTAGACTCTTCAGCTTTCCGACACAGACTCTTCAGCCTTTCATCATAGAGCCTTAGCCTTCTGTCACAGACCCATCAGTCTGCTGGTGTGTACTTGCACGAGACACTAAGGTGAACTCCAGACCTTGGGTTGAATCCTTCGGCCTCCAGTGTGTAGACCCCCTCTGCACACTTCCTCATCTGACTCTGTGGCTGACCATTGTAAGCCAATCTTGTTGTTTCTTTTACATCTGTATATCTTGTGTTATATCTGTTTTCCCTAGTAAAACTCTGACTAATTCTCCTTCCTTCCTTCCTTCCTTCCTTGCTTCCTTCCTTCTTCCCTCTCTCTCTCTCTTTTTCTTTTGTACCAAGGATCGAACTCACAACCTCATGCTTGCCGGGCAGGTGTTTATGCTGCTGACTAAATCCCTATCCCCACCCTGTTTTCTTAAATGTTGGTTGGTTGTGTGCTCCAGAAGATGTGAGTTTCTACTCCAGTCACCAGGAATGAATTTTTTCCCCCATACTGCTACTCACATTCTCCTGTCAATGGTTGTTAGCTTTGTGCTTCAGTTCTGGCTAAGAACATTCAAGGGAGATGTCTACAGGAGAAATTCTGGAAAAGTTTTCTCCACTTTCTAAAGGGACTTGAGGAAGGATCATTCTTTTTACTGAACTTTGGGCTTTTATTGTGAGGACTGAATACTGGCAAGCTGTGGTTACCATACTGCTTCCCAGAGGAGATAAATGAGAGATGAAAGGCACCACCTTAAGAATGGTAGAGGAGAAATAGAAAAATGATCTGGGTCCTTGAGGAGATTGTTGCACTGCTGAATTAATGATTTGGAAATTCTTGATCTCTGAAATTTATATTATATAATATACTCTATTATATATTCCTTTTTAAATTTTATCTTTTTCTTTATTTGGAACCCCAGAAACTGAAGTTGATATAATGGATAAGCATGTATTTGGGGCCTAAACTCAATATGTAAAGGAATTGAGTTAGTGAGGGCTCTCTGAGGGAAAAACTAAACTCAAGTAAGGAAATGCACAAATGGGTGGAGTAGGGCAAAGGTGCTGGAAAGGACCTGTCTTAGTTACTTTTTACTAGTTTCTGAGACAAAATATGTGATGCCCAAGTTAGGGAAGGAAAGTTTATTTCTTACAGTTTTTGGAGGTTTCAGTCCATACTCAGTTGGCTCCAAGGCAACTGGAGCCAAGGCAGGGCCGCAATTCATGGCAGCTGCAAACAGCAAGGTGGAAACCAGCAAGAGAGAGCAACATACCTTCTTACCACCATTACATCACATCCTGGCTCCACCCCTAGGCAGGTGTAGCACTCACACCACCAATCCAAGCACTAGACAATGAACCGATCACAAACAGATAATTGCATGAGGCTTGGGGACCACTGACATAAACCATGACAGGGCCTATAAAAAGAAGGAAACACACATGTGAAGGTGTGATGGTAAAATAGACCTAGTTATGCTCATTGAAAGAATTTAAGGAAGGAGAAACCATATGGATAGCGTTGGAGTGGTAACCAACTGCCAGATTATAAAGGATATTATATACATTTCTGAGAAATCTGTGCTCTGCCTTAAAGGCAACTGTAGGCTGCATGGAATTTGGAGATCATGATTATGCATCTCACCAGTTTGCAGAGTTGTATGATTTTTATTTGCTTTTATACCACATTCCTCACTGTGTATTTAATCCATTCATACTTAATGTTATTATGGATACAGTTGGGTTTACATATCCCACTTTTTAAAAAATCTGACTCATAATTTTGTTTTTGTATTCCTCTTTTACTGCCTTTTGTGTGGGGGGTATTTTATAATGTGGTATTTTAATTTCTTAAATGACTTTTTCACTATTTATCATATTCTTAGGGGCTCCTTTAAGGCTTAAAATATACATCTTAACTAACCAGAATCAACTTTATATTTAGAAAAAAATTAATTCCAGTGAGCTATGTAGAAATGTAACTCCTAGATAGTTTTATTACCTGTTTTATGATAGTAAGGGGAGAGGTAAGAGGGTAGATTAGTTGAGGAGATACCCAGAACTCTGGCAACAAGAGAGCAAGGTGAGGCCCATGGTTATGGTTCTACCCTGAATTAACCTTGATTACCCATTGATGTGACTATGGAACTCGAGGGGAATGTAAGCCATTGCAGAACCTTGATTGCAGTCTCTCTGATCCTAAGTTCAAATATGAGTCTGTAACAGTAGCTTGTAGGGACTTTCTTCTTTGAAAAAGTTTCTCCTAAATGGAATGAAATACTCAGTAGCATAGGCTGATCATGCATTTATTATTGGCTATAAGACGTTGGCTGTCCGGCACATAGTTTTCAGTCTTCCTCGGCAGCAATGACTTTCTTTTGGAGAACTTCTCCAACCTTGGAAAGTCTTCCAGGTTTCCTGCTTTGGACAAGACTGACCTTATTTATGGGCTTTGGAAAACATGTGACCTAACCCACAGGAGCTGTCTATGTACCTGGTTGAAATGTTGGAGTCCCAGGAAAAATCACCCAGAGCCTGTTCTGCAGCTTAGGATGCTTTGAGGGAGAAAGAGGAGGCATTCTCCTTACCATTGAGTTTGAATCTGGGAAGATTCCGAGATAAGAGCAGGAGGAGTCATTTTGCTAGCAAAAGAAAAACAGTGGAGCTAAGAAATGGAGGGAAGTCTAATGCTATGGTTTGAATGCCAAATCAAGGTGTCCTAAAGCTAGCCGTACTCATCAAGCTTTTTAAGAATGTGAGCCTACAGTCATGAGACCCCATATAGCACTTTTACCTTTGGACTTTTTGCTTGAGCTAGTTTTAGTCAATTGCCGAAGTCTTGTCTGAGATGAACTGTTACATGACTGTAGCAAACAGACACATAACCACACATCCACTGTCACTAACATCAGTATCACCATCACTGCCATTTTATCATCATCATTGTCATCCTCATTCTCATCGTCACCATCTTTTTCCTCTGTACCACTATTATCACCACATCAATCTCAACATCACTACTACTATGATCATTATTATTGATACCAATATCACCACCATTACCACATTATCCACATTACTGTAGTCATGATCATTATCATCAACATCACTATTACTTGCCTCCTCCCCTTCCTCTTTACAATTACCATCGACATCAACATTATCACTGCTGCTACCACCATACAGTCATCATCATCAGTGTGTCTTAAATCAGTGTGTCTTGAAGTAGCATCTTAAAGTAGATGTTTATGTTATGTCTAATTTTTCTCTACAATAGATAATGTTTCCAGGAATATCCTTGTACAAATGTTTTTGCATGTATCTATGAGGAAAATCCCTATAAATTGAATTATTTGGCACTTAAATATATAATGATAAAATGATCAGATGGCATGGGAGCATCTTTTCTTGGCCATTGACTGATTGGTATCTGGATTGAAAAGATATTTCTTATTAGTAGAGAAATAGATTTCTTTACCTTTCCAATATCCTGCATCATATAATTTCTTTTCCCCAGCAGCCCAAGGGCAATATATACATGCAATGGCCAATATTTGGTAGGTAAGGAAAAAACAAGCCTGTCTGATGCTTTCCTAATGTACTGGTAGCACTGTCTAGCGGAAAGAGATGATGCTTTAAGTAGTCATTAGGTCAGGGGTCAGAGGTCAGATCCAATTGCCTTCTCTTTCTATATAGCACATAAACTTCCAATATTCTTACATTTAATATGATAGTTAAAAAATAAAAAGAGAAATATTTTGTGGTATATAAAAATTATATAAAATTCAAATTTCTTGTCGATAAGTAAATCTTTAATGGAACTTACTTGTTTACATATTGTGTATGGTAGAATTGATTATGTACAACAGAGACATTGTAGCCTACAAAGCAGAAAATATTTACCATCCAGGTTTTTGCAGAAAATATTTTTCCAACCATTCCTCTAGGTCTGGATGTTACTTTTTCTTTTGTGCTAAGCCTCATTTTATCCTCTAAACCTTTCTCTAATTTTCTGTGTTCTCTTTTCTTTTCCCTTGACACTTCTCTAAAGGTAATATTGTAAATTAGCATGGCTTGCTTCAATAGTGGATTTCATTTCCCTACTTGCCAAGTTTCTGAAGGTAAAATATATTTTAAGGAAAATAAAGAATAATGTTTTTCCCTTTGGTTTAAAATTAATTTTGGTCACAATATTAACAGAAGACTAATGAAATTCAGAACTACAGGAATTTTTAAAAAGTGAATTAAGGGGACTGGGGATGTAGCTCAGCAGCTCAGTGCCTGCCTGGCAAGTGTGAGGCTCTGAGTTGGATTCTCAGTACATTAAAAAAAAATTCAAAATAGCTTCAAATCTTTCTAGTCTATATTTATTTAATTTTAGTGTCAAAACCAGAGGAACTGATACCTCCTCTCATTTAGAACCCATCAAAACAAACAAACAAACATGAATTCTTTTGAATCTAAACTTACTAGAGGCTGAGCAAATACTGATACACTGATAGAAAAGTTAATTTCTCAGCTCAGGAGTGCAAGGTAGGGTTTGGTCTTTTTTGATTCATTCACTTTCTGGTTACTAGCTCTTTATGAGAGGACAAGCCATGTTTGGTGTAGGCCTGTATCACAGCCATATGGGAGCCCGAGGCAGGAAGCTCTTAAATTCCAACCCAGCACAGGCTACTTAGTGACTTGTTGAGGAGAGGGAAGGGGCAGAAATGAGAGGAGAGGAGAAGAGAGGGGAAAAGAATTCTGTGGCCCTTTTCTGGGTGGGCCACCATATGAAAGGACAGTACAGAGCGGTGAGATGAGCCCGAGGCTAATGCATGACCAATGAGATTAGAACTGAGATTAGCACTTTGAGAATCAGGCTGAATTTAGACCTGGGTTGTTGCCTATTGTCACTTTGAGCTATTCTGCCATGGTCCTTCTGCCAAAGTTTGTCCTGGTACGTGGCACATATTGGGCTTCACCACTGAGTATTTGCAGCCACTGATTCAGAGACCACAGCTTAACTCTGTTTGGGGGAAGCCTAGCATGTTCCTTAGAAATGAAATGCTGCTGCATTCAATCCCCAACTGAGCACCACCAGAAAGAATATTCACCAGGGGCCTCCTGGAAGCCTACTGTAAAATGCATGGAAGATAAGACCTGATTCAACTATGATGCACTCATATGGACAGAGTTTATATTAGTAAGTAATTTAGGTGGGATTTGGGTGAGAAAGACATCAGTTAGCATATGTGGTTAAATAATCA
This sequence comes from Dolichotis patagonum, assembly GCA_004027295.1. Classification (NCBI taxonomy): domain Eukaryota; kingdom Metazoa; phylum Chordata; class Mammalia; order Rodentia; family Caviidae; genus Dolichotis; species Dolichotis patagonum. Next base: position 46,059 of record PVJX010010342.1, on the reverse strand, counting down.
GAAACATGCAGAGCCTTGCACCTGAGGAAATCAGCACGTTCCATTAACACTAATTAAGAAACAAAATCTTTTACAGGCTACATGAAGCTCAAGCCTCAGGAATGGTACAGTAGTATAGAAAGTCTGACAGCTCCCAAGTTTGAAAAAACTGGTCAGTTCATGGCAGCAAACCTGGAACTTACCACCCATGTGAGCTTAGCCATTGAAGCTGTGTTAGTCAGTTTTCCATTACTGTGACAAAACCCTTGAGATAAACAACTTAAAAAAGGAAGGGTTTATTTCAGCTCATTATTTCAGTCCATGGTCAGCTGGTTGGTTCCATTGCTTTTAGGTCTGTGTATGTGAGGCCACGGGAACATCATGGTGGAAGGGCATGGCAGAGGGAAGCTGCTTCATGATGGCCCGTAAACAGAGTGAAAGGGAAAGAGCCAGAGAAAAAGGAACCAGGTACAATGTATAGGCTCATGTTTGTATGATCCACTCCTTCAGATGGTCCATGTATTCTAAGTTTCCATCACTTTCCAATAATGCCATCAATTACGAATCAATAGATGAATGCACTGATGTTAAGATCCTCATGATCCAATCACCTCCCAAAAACCCACCCCTGAACATTGATGCCTTGGGGAACAAACCTTCAATATATGAACCCTTTGGGGGAAATTTTAGATCCAATACATAACAGAAGTCTTAACTTCAGCTTCATTATGATGGTGATACTGCAATTGTACCTACCATATAGGGTTATTGCAAAACTTTCTACCTTCAGTATTGAGATTTTGCAGTGATATTTGCATGTCTTCATTCTTATTTGTCCTTCAACACAGTCCTATGAATAGATAGAATAGGAATTATAACCCCTATTTTTCAGATGAGGAAACAACATGGTGGATACAATCATTAGCCTCCTTCAATATTGACTCAACCCTTTTCCAGATGCCACTTTCTACTTCAAGACTGGAAAGCTAAAATCTGTACACCCTACAGATAAAATCCATATATTTCCCCTTGCAGCTGGAGTTCCAGATCTTATCCAGCACCACCAAGCCTTCTAGCCTTTACAGCAATTTAGCTTGAACCAAATTTATGTTAAATTCTTTTTATTGACTGAAAATAGCAACATATTTTGCAGTGGAAGCCCAGATGATACAATGGAATATTTAGATGTTGTTAGTTGTTTTAATAAAAAGTGTTTAATATTCCTGGCACATCTTTCAAAACCTCACAGATATTATTTCCATTCCCCCCACATTGGCTACTTTGCATTAATTTATTGGTCTTCTCTAAACATCTGTTTCCTCATCTGTCAAATGGTGATAGTAATACTTACTTTGCAGGGCATGTTGGGAAGATTTGATGATATCATAGATACTACTGAACTAGGGTTATTAATATAGGCATTCAACAAATGGTAACTATTCATTCAATCATATACATATCAGCTCTCAAAGAAAGGGCATCTGTCAGTATGTACAAAGTTACATCGAGAGAACAAACATCCCCCAAATCAATGTAATACCTTACAACAGAAAATATTTATTTTTCACTCATGCCTCTCGATATTGCTGGGGTTGGCAACTGGTGCTCCGCTCCTCTCAGCCATCCAGGACAACAGAGCAGCCACCATCTCCTATGTTCCTCAATGAAGAAAGCTCTGGAGGGCGTTCAGTAGATAATGCAAAGCTGTAGCCCATAGTGATATAGGACACTTGTACTTGTCATTCATTTTTCAGACCAATCACAGGATTCTACCTGATCACAAGGGAGACAGAAAATGTGAACGCATCATGCAATAAACTGGAAATCTTCAGTGACCACATAGATGTGGCAGTGGTTGCCATCAGTAGGACAGAATGCTCTGCAGCACTTTTAACTTTTCTAAAATCCGGAATTGGCTCTGTGATTGGGTAGTTGGAAATAAAATTAAAGAACATTTTCAAACAAGCATTAGGAAATCTTTCTAACACCTTAGTCTCTTTTGCCTTCCTGCCCACCATTCTTTCACAGAATCAGGAGTGAACAGAACCATGATCAGATGAGGTCATTTTCCCAATTCTCTGTATGTATCAAATATAAATCCCAAGCTTCTGGTTATAACTTCATGGCTATGTTGGTTATCTACTGCTGTGTAACAAATAAGCCCTGATACACAGGGGTTTAAGAAAGCTATCATCCTTCAGTATCTTATGCAGTTTCTATTTGTTGAAAATTTGGGGACATTCAGACTCAGGTCTTCCATCAGGCTTCGATTAAGGTGTCAGCTGGGGCTGCAGGTGTCTGAAGGCAAAGTTGGGCTGAAGGACCATTTCCAGGGTGGCTCACTCCCATGGCTAGCAGGATGTTGCTGGCTGCTACCTACCACAGGGACCTTGCTGTGGGACTGCTGGATTGTTCACCAGATGTGGTGACTGTTTGCTCAGAGTGGGCGACTTGAGAGAAAGCAAAAGAGCAACTGCAGTGACTTTTTATGACCTAGACCCAGAAACCACACATTGCCACAGCCCCAGTGTCCTGCTGGTTCCACAGAATTGTCCTAGTCATTTTGTACATAGGATTGTGAATTCCAGGAGCCAGGAGTTATCGGAGGCTATCTTGGAGGCTGGCTACCATCACAACCTATTTATCTGATTTTATTTCTTTCCAAGCACTCATCATATCTACTTTTTGGTTCTCCTGACATGCAGCACTCATTCTGAACTCAGGGCTTCTACTTGCTCTTCCCTGGACCTTCAGATGTTTGCCTCCTCATCATGTCCAGGTGCTGACCTAAGTATCATTACCTGATTGCCAGGCCTGCCCTGTCTATTGCTTTATTTCTGTGGTTACTTCAGGCCAATTATTAGCATATCATTCTACATATTGTCCTCACTCTCTAACCACACTGAAAATATTTATTGGTTTATTTGTCCTGAGTCTCCCCTTAGAAGATCGGTTCCCTGAGAGTGGACCTTGCTCATTATGCTCATCATAGCAACCCCAGGACCTGCAATATCTCCTAGTCCTAGCAGTGAACTGTCTGTAGGTGCCTAATGAAAGAACAGCCTTGGGCCTCCCTGGGGGAAAATTCCAGATCTTCTGGTTTCTTTACACCCTCCTGGTACCAACAGCCTGAACCAAAGTCTGATCCTGGCTTGGTACTGAGCTCTCTGCCACCTCCCTGTGAGTGTGCAGTCTGCTGTCCTGAGGGTGAGATGAGCCCAGGTGGCCAGCTGGGATAGAGCCTTGCTCCAGGCTTGCCTAGAACCACAACCTCAGCTTGCTTTCCAGCCCAGAGCCTTTTTGATTCTGATAGTAATTGTTTGAATGAAGCACTTTTAACTGCACTGTCTGACAGGAGCTTCTTGGCAGGGGACCCATTAACACTGGCCTAAATGGGAGTCACCTGGAGAGAAGTAAGCCCCAGGGACCACTCTGAAAGCTTTAGCAGAACATGTGGCCTTCTTAGCTGCCTGTGGCTTCTCCTGGCAATTAAATGGGCAGCAGACAAGATTGCTCACTTAGCATCACCAGCCTGCCTTCTCAGGGGCTGCTACTGACTGTCTGCTGAGGGGAGTAGACCAACATTTGCCTGCCCAGTTCCCTTCCACCTTTTCTCTGTCTTTCCTGATTCCATCGTTCCTCCCTCCCTTTCCACTTTTCCTCCTTTTCTTTCATTTTTTTCTCTTCTTTTTTCCTTTTTCCTCTTCTTTCTTTGTTTCTTCTTCCCTTTCCCATGTAGGAAAAATGCAAACGGTTTACAAACTCCTAGTTTTCATCACTGGCTACTGGCTTCACCCACTGTATCCTTTCTTCTTGTCTGTTCTGCTTCTAAAATCTGAAAAATTGAGGTGACCTACTTTCACTTTATAGGTGGAGGAGGTGTGAAGCTGTGGGCTAGATGTACAAGAGGAATTGGCAGAGGCATCCAGCTGGTGACAACTGTGAGACCCAATAGATTATCTGGGGAGGCTGCTGGTGGCTTCTTGCAGATAGCCAGAGAATCAGGCTGATTTTCAGAGCCTATACCTTGGACTGCTTAGCATCTTCACACCTGGCTTTCTTAAGCTAGGGCAAGTTATAATAGCTCTTTTGCTATCAAACTAAATAGAAAGTAGGGTTTCTATAGCCTGACTGCTATGTTGTGTCCAGCATTTACTGACTGTTATGGGAAATGTGCTAGGCAATGTGATCCCATACATAGTAATTGTGTTTTCTAAGGCAAGCACTTTGCATGCACCCCATTTGATACAAGTGGGATGATTTGTGCCCAATTTTCAGGTAAGGAAACTGACGTGTGGAGAGGTTAAATTGCTCAGGAAACTAAAACTTTCATGCATGTTGCTTCTCAAGTTCAATCCTGACTACAGCTTTGTAAGATGAAAATTATAATCCTCATTTTATACTTGAAAGCCCTAAGGTTCAAGCAAGAAGATCACGTAGCCAATACATGGGAAATTTCTTGAGGAATGGCCCACCCATGCATGCTAGATTGTATTACACAAATAATTTGATCCCATTTATAAAATTATAAAATTTCTAGGAGAATCACCATTCCACCAGTATTTCCTGTGTACCTATTAGTTATTAGTTACAGGGATGATGTGGTGGATTATAAAGAAGGCTATAGACTCTTCCCATTTCTTTAGCCACACTTCTTTTTTGATATGATTTTTCAGTTTCTTCCATCAAGAAGTAGAGCCAATATCTCTATCCCTTGAGTCTGGCCTGGCATTGTGACAAACTGTAAGTATCAGAATGCTGCAAAGGTGACGCATTGCCAGTCTAGGCCTCAGGAAGCCTTGGCTCCCTCTAGGGACCTTGTGAGCTCCATGTGAACAGTCCTGAGGTGATCAGCCTAGTGATGTGAGACACAGCACCCAGCCACACTTCTCACCATTCAACCCCTAGACACAGCCATATGGCTGAATGGCTTCTGGTCTAATATATGTAAATCAGTGCAGCCAAGGCCAGAACAGCCCAAACCACTAGCCCACATGATCATGAGCTCATGTTATTTAGGCCAGCACCACCTGGGAACTGTTAGAGGTGCTGACTTTCAAACTCATCAGAGAATAACAAAATTCTAAACTCTAGGAGTGGCTCAGTGATGTTTTAACAAGCCCTTCAGATGATTCTGATGCATGCCTAAGTTCAAGAATCACCAAACTCAACAAATGATGTTATTTTAAACCATTAAATTTTGGAATGGCTTATTTTTCAATGAAGTGAAACAGGTGTAGGAAACTGTTATAACTTGTATCTAACTATCTCCCTAAGGCCTCATGCACATATAGGTGGTTGGCTTTAGTGTGTAATACTGGGATTAAGGGTGTGTGGAACTAAATTAGTCCACTGACTGGAATTACAATCATTCTGGATGTGGCCGAATGGGTTTACTGAAAAAAGAAGCCCCACCTTGGGTATGGGTGGCTCCACCCAAGAGATTTGTATCCTGTTTGTGATAAAGGGAAAGGCAGGCTTGCTTCTGTTGCTGCTCCTGCTTGCCACTTCACTGCTTGCTGCCTACCTTGCCATGGATTGTTTCTCCACTGCCATGCCTATAGACAACAGACTATGTACTGAAACTTCTACAATCTGTGAGCTGAAATAACTTTTCTTCCTTTAACTTATGGATATCAGGTTTTTTGTCCCAGTAACTAAGATACTAATTCACCAGTGCCTTTGAGATGCTTAGAGTTCATTAAAGGGGATAGAATTCTTAAATTTGGAAGTCTGTAACATACAGGGCTAGGTATTAAAAATTATAAACTATGATCAGATTATGTGATGATAGTTATTATTCATATTTAAATAAATTCTCATTGCATGCATGTGTACTGGGTGAGTTTAGTTCTTTATTTTATTTAGTCCTTATTAAAGAATCTTAGAGCTGGGTGCTCTGTTTATAAGTATGATCACAAAATATTTTAATATTTTAAAAAATTCATAATGGTAAATCCTCTTTTGTGAGTGTCTTTAGTTGCACTGTTTTTGTTGTCTTGATATCCTGAGTCAGTTCAAAACGTTTACCTTTCATGGTCATTTTTTTGGTGAAGGACCATAAGTTGCCTGGTGCCATATCTAGTGTATAAGGTAGGTACAGCCACATGTTTTTATGACACTTTCTGTAGAATGGCATTCAGCAACAAAATGCACTGTGGTTTTTATCATATGTCATAAAGTCACTCATGAAAGACTCTCAGAACTGCTTCAGGAAGTGGTAAGAATAATGGGATAAGTGTGTTTGAAGCAAAGGAGATTAATAGCAGTGTGTGTCTTTTACTGTAATAAATTTTTAAAAATTTAAACATCCACTGTATAATTTGACCACTCCTCTTGTACAGACCTAGAGTCAACACATGAGCCCAGGGGTCAAACTGGTTTTCATTCCACGTCCTGTGCTGTGTAGCCATGAGCAGAATGTTTCACTTCTCTCTGCTTTCAGCTTCCCCTTCCCACTGATTTGAGATGATAAAGTACAATGCAGAAAATGTGCACTGGCCATCCAGACTGGGAGAGCTCCATTCCATGGGTCAGGAGAAGTTTCCTGCGAGTGGGAGTCCTGTGGGTTGACTTTGAAGGTCAGGCAGAACCTGGACATGTGGGGGTAGAAGAGGAAAAATAACTTCAGAGGAGAAAAAGGAATTACAGATGAGGGGCCAACCTGAGTAAAGATGAGAGAACAGGCAAACACAGGAAGAGCGAGCCATCGCATTGACAGAGGGAAAGACTGTGGCAGAATTTTAAATTCAGAGCACTATGAAGATTCAGCATTAATAATTTTGTCAGACAAAAAGTGTGGAAAGGTTATTTGAAATATTAAATTATTAAACCCAGAGAACATCTTCTGGATTTTGGGAGTGTGATCTCTGAATTGCCTTCCCACCACTGTCTGACTGTAAATGGGCTGAAGATACCAGACCTGAAAGGGCAGAGGGAAGTATTTTTCTGTTGTTTTAATATAATTTCTCAATCAAATTTTTAATTTAAATATTTTTTCTTGAAGCTTATTGATGGGGCAGGATCCTTCTTATTAATCTCCAATTAGAAGGTAGAATCTGTAGGTGAATAGCACTAATATATGCTTAGTATCGCCATGTTTGCCACAAAGATTTTGCTCTTGCTGCCGAGGAATTTAGTAATCAAACTGGACACTAAACTACTAGACTTGAATTCTAAAGACCATTAATAATCAGAAGAGAGAAAAAAGCAGTGTAGGCTGGAGAAACCAGGAAGATGTTCAGGGGAAGTCAATACCATCGTGAGAAAAAACATTTCAGCTTTGTGCTGATATTTTAGTACTTAGGGTCAGCCTTGGTACCAAACAGAATATATTCTCATCCAATTAAAAAAAAGGAGAAACGACCCTTTGCCTAAACATGTCTTGGCACATTTTCACTCTGAAATGGCAAATGTGTTTCACCTCTTGGATTGTTTCTATCTGAAGTGCTTTCTTTACAGGGATGTTGAAGCTCTGCCACCCTTAGAGGAAATGGATGCTGGGATCAATTAGTAATATCTGCCACAGGAATGGGAAGAGCAATGGGGAACATTCTCGATATATAAATCCTCGCTTCCATATTTTTCTCTGCAAGTTATTGTAAAAACTCTTTCTAGCACTCAACTAGCTGAAATCTTTAAGTGAACTCTATGCTGTGCTTTTGACCTTTAGGGAAGAGGCATATAAAAAGTGAAATGTATCAAATATTTGAAAAGACAATTTCTGGTATGTTTTCTGTTCAGCTACTTAAAATTCCAATATAATATCCTGTGGTTTATTTGAAGGCTTGTATGTTGCTTCTTTTATATTCTGGAAGTTGATCATGAGATACAGTAAGATACTGAATTATTAGGGCTAGATTGCATATTTATATAAACACCAAGCTGTATTCGGTTGAGAATACTATATGTAATTGGCTGAGAGTTTATCTGAATTAAGGAAATGGTCATTTAAGAATCTGCTTATTTACCAGAGTGATATTAAGTAGTTTAAATGTATTTGATTTTAAATAACTGGGGTTTTTTGTTTGTTTTATGGCAGTGCTGCAAATTGAACCCAGGGATACCCTATCACTGAGCTACATCCCCAGCCTTTTTTTATTTTTTATGTTGAGACAAGGTCTCACTAAGCTTTCCAGATGGGACTTGAACTTGTGATCCTCCTCTGCCTCCCGAATGTAAAGATTATAGGTGTGTGCCACTGCACCTGGCTCTACATAACTTTAAATAGAAACGGTAAGTTTCCAAAGATAGAGATCAGAGGCAGAGACAGATCATATGGAGCAATTTTTTTCTTTACTAGATAATAATAGCAGAAGGAATGCTGGTGGAGGTAGGCAGGGCTTCCACATTGGACAACTCTAGGAGGAACCAGTTGCAATACACTTATTTGCACTGTTCCCTTCCATGGAGGCTCTTCTAGCCTAGGCCAAGTTCAAGTGCTAATTTTAGTTCAGTTCCATGCATATTTACTTAGCACTTCCCAAATGTGTTATTCAAGGTTCTCCAGAGAAAGAAAACTGCTGTGGTATATATATGAATGTAATGCATAGATACATACGCCAAGGAATTGGCTTCTGAGTTGGTGGAGGCTGAGAAACCCCAAAGTCTGCTGTCTATGAATTGGAGACCTGGGAAAGCTGCTGGTGTATTTTCAATCAGGGGCATTTAAAGACTATCATCCCAGCTCAGTCAGGCAGAGGGAGAGAGGGAGGGGGCGAGAGAGAGAGAGAGAGAGCACGAGCAAGCGAGCAAATTATTCCTTCCCTATATTTTTGTTTTCTTTAGGCCCACAACAGATTGGATGATGCCACCCACATGGGGAAAATCGCTTGATTTATTCAGTCCACCAACTCAAATGCCGACCTCATCCAGAAACAGTATCACAGGCTCTCTTAGAAATAATATTTAGCTAAATATCTGGGAATCTTGAGAGTCAGTGAAGTTGATGCGTAGTATTAAATATCACACCAAGTATGTGGCACTGTGTTTAACACTGAGGATGCAGAGATAGAGAAAAGTCCCCATTTCAGGAGCTCTCAGCTCAGCAAGAATGGAGATCAATTATTATAACACAGCATAATAGGCACTAGGACCCAAAAAAAAGCCCATGGCAATAAGGAAGTACAAGGGGTGTCCAGCTTGGCCAAGCATGGGGTTCACAGAAAGAAGCAGATTGTCTTGGAGGATATGAGGTTTGAACTGAGCCTTGAAGGATGAGTGGAAGTTTGTGTAGAAAACAAGAAATGTTGTACCAGGCAGAGAGAACAGCATGGCTGATGGCCCAGGGAGTGAAAAGCCATGGGATATAGGGGAAACTTTAAATCCATTGTCACTGCTGAAAGGCAGAAGTGTAGGGCTGTGTGTGCCTGGGGTAGACTGGGGAGCTCACAGTCTCAGGATCTAAGAATTCATTCTAAGGGGCCAATGAGGAATGGGCAAAGGGTTATAAACATGTGCTTCACTTTCCCTTCAGCTGTATCACTCTGGTGAACAATCAAAAGCAATGTATAATGTCAATGAATCAGGAACAAAAGTTGACCTGAATGTAGAATTGTGATAACTGGATGTGGTGGTGGTTATACTTGGAAGGGTGGACAATGAAGAATAGATTTGATCAGTGTGTGCTATATTCATTTATTGAAGTATCATACTAAATCTCACTAAAATGTATAATTAATGCACATAAATAAAAATAACAAAGTAGCCTCTCTCCTCCTTTATGCAAAGAGATGGTAAGAATGAGAAAAGTTAAGGAGATCATCCTTCCCAAGAACTTTGATCTCAAATAGCACTGAATACTGAAAACATGAAACTACAACAGGATAAATTATTATAACTATAATAAAAGTTAATTTTATCCAACATCAAATGCAGATATAGAATTAGATTATACAATTTTTTTTAAAAAATTACAATGTGGTGGGGACATACTGTAGAGAAATTTGTGCACATGAGATCATGAGTATTATAAACACAAATACTGAGTTCAGTCATCCAAGTATTGTAGTCCTCTTTCTAGCTTTCCTCACAATCTAAAGAGTTATATTTGTAATCCCATCGAGATGTCATTGGAATTCCAGCAAGTTAATTCCAATCTACCACCACCAATACAACCCATGGCAAGAGTAAAAACACCAAGACACATCCAAGTTAAGGGCAGCCAAGGGGGTCCTAAGTCCAATCCCTGTCAGGACATGCAGACAAAGCCCTCCATCCTAAGCCTCTCCCAAAATTTATTATCTTGTGAAGAAGGGGGGTGGCTCAGGGATGAGTGACAGCGAGGATGGAGGGGGGCATTACGTGAGTAACTTGAGCTGGCTGGTCAGGTGCAAGATTGACATCTCTGTAAATTACAGAGATAAAGCTATGTAGAAGGATCAATTTACATAATCCAATTTAGTAGCAGTGGAATTGTTTTGGGGGGCTATCACTTCAGTTCTGATATACAAACTCTTGTGCCCTGCGGAGCCATAGCCTCTTTATCCTAAGGCTCATATCCCAGTTGATATTCCTGGAGCTATTAGCTCTAACATCTCTCATGCTCATATCCTGTACTTATTTGTATTGTACAGAGAACACTATGTGAGGAAACAGGACTGTCAGCTGGCTATAAAAATTGCATGTTAGCACCTCAGCTAGCCTTATTTTCAATGCTTAGAGCCAATTGAAGAGAGAAGGAAATACCCTGGCCAGCTTTTACATATCAGTGTAGGGAAATGAGTCTCCAAATAATCAAAGTCACAGTAATTGTTTTGGATTCAAAGGAAGTTGCTAGAGTTGTCTCCCACAATGAGGCCAACATTCATATTCTAAAATGTTCATAGGATAACTGTGCAGGATAGCTGTAAGGAGAAATAGATATACATAACGAAATACTATGCAGCAGTGAAAATAAACATAGTAGTATATCTGAAACCATTAGAGGGAATCTAAAGAAAACAATTCTGAGCAGGCAAAGTGAATGGAAAATAGTAGGTACAGAATGATTGCATCTAGGCTCAAAACTAGGCAAAATGAAACTGTATTGCTTTGAGATTTATCTATGGGTTGTAAAACTATAAAAAGAAGGCAGGAGTCACCTGGATAGTCTAGGGTGAGGTGAAGAGTTATGACTGGAGGCTTTTGGGAATATTCTATACTTTTGACCTATGTGATGGTTATATGGCTATTTGCTTACTTTTTATTAAATAACATATTCATATTTTTAGAAATTTCTCATACATTCATAGTTCAATGTTTTTAGCAGTAAGAAAGAAAAGTTTGATCATATTAAATGAAAAAAAGTGATAATAGGGTGTTATGAATTAAAAACTGGTGGTCAACTTAATACCAGCTGAACTAAATCAGCATGGTATTGAGTGTAGATGGCCCACCTGAGGAAAGTTGCCAGCATAAAAGGAGATATGGAGAGGAAAAGTGAGGCATTGTGGGTTCTCCTAAGTGTTGTTGTTTGGAGCCATTGGTTCTCCTGGAGGAGCTTATCATGGCTAGCTTCCCTAATATGAATTTGGCCATTATCATTGGAGGCGCTTGGGATCTTGTCACAGAGAGTAGCTGTGGTTCACTTTGGAGGCGCTCAGGTACTTATTTTGAGCGCTGCTTCCCGGCTCTGGAGGGGGAAGATGTTTGCTGTTTAATCTCCAGAAGTTGTCATGTTGGCTTTCTGACATGTACTCAACTGTTCTCATTGTCAGAGGAGCTTGGAACCTCATTGTCCCTGAGATTGGCTGTGGCACTTTTCAGGGGAGCCTGGTCCTTATTTTGAGTGCCATTTCTTGGCTCCAGTGTAGAGCCCTCAACCTACTGGCACAGATCCTTCATCCAGCTGGCATAGACTTTATAACTTCCACCGCTGACCTTTGGGCCTTCCCAAGCACAGATCCGTAAAACAGACTTGCATGAGTTCTTGTCATGGGCCCTAGGTTTTTGGCTGGACTCATGCAGGATATTGCTGTGGGTTCCAGACCCTTGGCTGAATTTTCTAGGTCTTTAGTGTTGTGGACAGATTTCCTGCACTTTCTTGTATTTAACTCTGGAAAACCATCATAAAATAATAATATAAATTCTATGTGCTGTATGTAATTGTTCTCCTTGCAACCCCTGACTACAACATAGGGTGAAAAGGGAAGAATATTTTACAAAATGCTAAGACATTCTTAAATCTTGAAATCTTGCTCAAAACAGTGTATTGCATTTATGTAAAATTAGTTATTTGTTTTGCTGTCACACTGTCTTCCTTAAGATTTGTTACACACACCCACACACCCACACAAAGTTATGGGGTCCATAATGTCAATAAATGTAGAGAAATCTAGATGTAACCTGGGGGCTGCTGTGTGAATTCCCAAGAACCTCTAAAAGATTGATCCTGCAAGTTCACATGTCTTGTGATGCTAAATGTCAGAGGATAACTAGTTTATGTTTGCCCAATATCCCCTGAGAGGGGAAGGCACAATTGCCTCTACTTGAGAATCACTGCTTTAGAAAAGTATTTTTCAATAGAAGTAAAATGTGTATCACACACACAATTTAATCTTTTCTAATCTCAAATGCAGGTACAGCAAGTCAATATTTTTTAAGAATTAAAACTGTCATTAATTTTAATAAAATGTTAACTGACCCAGTAATATTCAGAATATTGCTATATAATTAATGTACATTTCCAGTATCGAGTCTTTGATATCTTGTGTGTATTTTATACTCACAGAAAATATCAACTTGAACTTGACACTTTTCAAGTTCTAGATAGTTCACGTGGCTCCTAGTTACTATATTGGATGGTATAGTTATAGAACATCAGCTCCCTGGCAATAGAAATTTTGCCTGTTTTTGCCTTGAGGGATATGATGTGTAGCACTTGGTGTCCCCTTAATAAGTATTTTTGAGATAGATGCTTAAATGAATATTCAGTTCAACTTAGAAGAAGAACATTCTTATACCCACTGGGAAACTTTAATGGCAGTGAGGGTGAACCAAGACAAATTAGAATAATAATTCTATTTGGCAAGAGTTTCATCTTGCATATGAGATCCACAAAGCCATCACTAAAGAGGACAGTTTGCTGACAGGTAAAATTTGTGGATACAGAAATTCCCAGTAAGATGTTGAAGATGTCCTCTATTTATTTTTCAGTACTGAGCTTGAATCCAGGGCCTTCACACTGAGCTTTATCCCTAGCCTTTTTAATTTTTTTACTTTGAAACAGGATTTTCTATAATGCTAAGTTACCTGCACTGGGCTAGAACTTGTGTTTCCTGCCTTGGTCTCCCAAAGTGCTGGGATAACAGATTGTACCACCAACCCTGGTTTATTATTTTTAATTACTTATCTTATTGAGTTAAAATGCATCCTCCTTCTTTCCCTCCATCTGCCCTTCCTCCTTCCTTCCTTTAGTGTGTGTGTGTGTGTGTGTGTGTGTGTGTAGCAGGGGCCTTCTCACTGGGCTACATCTGAGGGCTCTGTCACGTATGTATGTATCTATCTACCTTTTGATATAGGGTCTTTCTAGGGCACTAAATTGCCCAGGCTGGGCTTGAATTTGTGATCCTCCTGCCTCAGTTTTTGAGTACTGGCATTATAAAAATGTCAAATGAATAAAAACCAGATTTGGCCCTTTTTGTGGTCTGGGAAGTTTATATTTGTAATCTCATAGAAAAGTTATTAGAATTCTAGCAAGTTAATTCCAATTTATCACTTCCAGTGCAACTCACAGTGAGAAAAAAGATACTAAGGGATATTTGTAGTTGTGGGGAGCCAAGAGGGTCTTAAGTTCAGCTAGGGTGATGGCCAACCAGAGCAAAGGTCTCAACCCAGGGCTGAACCTGAGTTTTATCGATTTGTGAAGAAGGGAGTGGCTTGAGGATGAGTGACCGTGAGAATGGCGGAAAGTACATTTGTGCTATGAGCTGGGCAAGGTAGGAGGCCGTAAATCACCTCTGCAGTACGTGGAGAGAAGGGTATGCAGAAAGAGCAATCTGTGTAACACAATTTGAGGCAGTATCTTGTGTTTTGGGGTTTGTGCTTCAGCTCTGATGTGTAATCTTTAATGCCCTGGGAAGTCATAGCCTCTTATCGTGAGGCTCAATCCCAGCTGACAGCATGGAGCATGACTCTCCCTCCCACCTGGCTCACGCATGTTTATTGGGAGATATGGGGTAGGGAAACACTGGCCCATTGCATTGCTTCCAAGACTACAATCAGCACCCTCACTAGACTAATATGCATTGCTTAAAGCCAACTGAAGTGATAAGGGAAAGTTCTTGCCAGCTCTATATATACCAATACATAGAAATAAGGCCCTAGCCAAGATGGAGAGAATTGCTTTTTTTTCAAGGAGAGTCATTGAGGCGGTCCTCCACAACAGGCATGTGTTATCATGCCTGGATAGATATTCCCTTTTAAGGTTCCATCTCTGTTGTGTTTCCTCACGCAAATGTACTTTTCATATCTAAGTCATTGCTATATTTGGTGCAACACTTTAAGAAACACTTCATATACTGTGTTAAGCACTACAGTTTTCTCCTAGCTATCTGGTCTTAAAACTATTGGCCTGTTGTACCTGCACTTGAGATTGAACTTTTTTAATCGGTGAACATTGTGATCTCCAGTGTATATGTGGGCAGTTAAGTGTGTTATTAAAACGAGATGGTGTTTTGCTCTTTACATATGACATGCTGAGGTGAGCAATCTGGCTGCAAAAGACACAACCAGGACCTTCTCTCAGCAACTTTTCCCACATCGTCTCCCAATGTCTTGATGTACTTTTCAAATTAGACTGCAAGTCCTTTTGGGTCTTGCTTTAATTTCTTTCCCCTAGTGGTAGAAGTATTCCAATTCTAGGCAAGCTAGCTGTGTCAGATGACACTGGAGTTATTCCATGGAATTTCCTTCTCCTTTACTCTCAACAGCACTGATAGAAACAAGCATCTATACATGGGCTGGGTTATTTTTTTAGTTCAAGAAAAAAGTTCTGTTGACAAATACCAAGGGATAAATATTACTGCACTATAACTGAAGCACGCTATTTTTTCAATATCAAGAAATCATCTGTATTACCATTGGATTTTCTCTTTTCAGCAAGTCTGCCATCCAGCCCCTGTTTCTGTCAACACATCTTTTGGAGAGATGTTACATTAACCTATCGTCTCCCTGGAGGACAAGAAGACACAGTTTTTAGAAGACTCCTGGAATACCAACTTTTTTTTTTTTTTTTTTTTTTTGCTATCTGTTAACTGGTGACATTCCAGTCTTCATTCTTTGGCTAACATGGTTTGGGAAAGATTAACCCCAGCTGAACCAAAGGGATACTGGTTCCCATCTTGTTCTGTCACTTTTGTTTCTCCCTGGACAGCAATGGCAAGACTTGAACCCTCCAAGGAGGATGGATCAGTGATGCTGAGCCAGGAAATTTAAGGTGAAATGTATCCCCAGGGCTTATCATAATGGCTCCTGCTCATTACTAGGGGGGACAAAGGGATACCACCCAGATACACAGTCACAAGTTTAGCTTACCCCACATTCCCTCATTATTGATGAGGCATTTTCCTGGTGATCCATGAGAATAGTCACAAGAGACAAGAGATAAAAGAATCTACAAAGTTTTTATTGCCATTCCAGATGTCAATAATTTTAAGGATAAATGTAACTAGGAAAGCTTCATTTCTCAAATGAAACCTTCTGGTCTTAACACATGTGGACAAGAGAAGATAATGCATGCTTTAATAGACAGAATCATTAGCAGGTGACAGAGCCTGCGTAGTAAATAGTATAGTGGAAGCTGCAAGAAACTGTCTTCACATCAGCTATGATTTGAATCATCCCGACTTGTGAAACCATGGAATAGATACTTTCTGTAGCTGGTCTTGGATCAATGAATTTGCACTTTTTGTTTCTGATCTTGAGCTTAAACTTATACAGTTAAGTTTTTGAGGTTGAGCTCTTCAGAAGACCCTGAGATAGGAACTCATGTTCAGAAGTGTTTGCAAGAAAAACTGACAAAGTTCCATGATCCCACTTGCCTGATTCACAAGAGACTATCGAGTGTAAAGCCATATCTTAAAGCTTACCCTTGAGACAAGAGAGCTGGAATTTTTATATTCCTGCACCCATATGACATTAACCAAATCTTCCATGCTGTTGGCCAGAGATGTAACTTCTGACCACTCTCACTTCTTGGGCCTTCAGGCAAATGTTCTCAGTAGCCTGAGATGGGTCTCTTCCTCGAAAACCTGCCTGTGTGTGGCAGTAGAAGCCAAGCACATCAAAGCAGATAAAGGCCACCGGACATAGTCAAAGGAATCCAAGAATATCTGGGTAGAGCAACAATAGTACTCAGTCCAATAACACTGATTTCGACAAATCTTTAGTAACTTCTGTGCTTTTAATGAATTCATAGCTAGTAGAAGACAGACCTTGGTTTTATAACATGACCCCAATTTTGGAATGAAAGATTAGGATGTATCAAAAATGCCCAACTTTTAATATTTTTATGTCCCAAATATGCATAAAATAGGTACAGGCTTTGTGTTTTTCCACTGACATTGTTTTATTCCATAAAGTGAATGAGGTAGAAGGCAGAATATACATACTTTCCATGAGACTCAATAAAGCCATGTTTGATTAAAGAAAACTTATGGATTTATTAAAATGACAAAAGTAAGGCATGTCAGAAGAAATAAAATAAGAATTGGAAAAGTCTTTCTTATTTTTTAAAAATTCTTTCTCTTAAAGAGTACTTTAGTGATAGTCACCTTCTAGTGATGCATCATATTTATTTATTGTTCCATTTATTTAGCCACTTCTCGGTTGGCAGACATTTAGGTTGTTTGCAATTTTTCACTGTTACATTCTACATCAAACTTTCTTGTCCACAGTCTTGTATGCAAGGATACAGATATTTTCCATACAAGAATAGATTCCTTGAAGGAGGGTTGTTGATTCCAAGGTTTGTGTGTCAAATGCTGTCAAAACTGTAATCAAATGTGTATCATCTCCCCCTGAATGATGGTACTAATATATTCTCACTGACAAGGATTATATGCTCTTTTCCCCACTTATTTTAGTCATACGTAGAAGAAAAACAGCTTGTCCATGTAGTATATGATCGTGTTTGTTGAACTGGCCCCTGTCGCTGAGAGGCTCTTTTAGATGAAAGATACGCAAATCTACTCAAATTAGCTTAGCTAGAAGTGGACCTTTAAGGAAAGATGAAAATCTCATGAAATAAGGAAAAAAAAAAAAAAAGAAAAAAGAGAAAAGGAAATGAGCTAGAGGGCTGAAGTAGTAGGAGTTTATAAACCTTTCATCTTGTGATTGTTTTCAGCGAATATTTATTGAGCACCTACTATGTGTGGAAGCGTTAGCAGGTAGTGGTCATAAAGCAGTGAGCCAGGTCATTATGATTTCTGCTCTTGTGCGACTTGAATCTGACTTCTAACATTCATGTTACTTGGCTCTTCTTCCTCACCCTCCACAGTCTCTGTGTTTCTTAGCTCAGCTTCTTGAAGGGAAATATACTGGGCTACTCAGCAGAATCATGACTAATTAGTTCCTTCTAGATCAGGCATCCATCATCTCTGGTCAGAAAGGGCTATGGGAAAAGGGAGTGTGGTGATTGGAGGGCTGAGACTTTATATATACCTCATTAGAAAACTGTCTCTATGCCATATGATTTGAAAATATTCTATGCATGACTCAGTTTGTATCCTTTAAGTCACCAGGTTCTGAAGATAACTCTAATAAAGGAAAAGTCATTTCATATTATGATAGTAACATTATATACTGCCAAGGGAATCCAGGACAATTACTGCTTTAATTTGAAAGAAATCTTGCCCAAGTAATTAGCTTTGTCAGTGAATATTGCTGATGACCTTTGAAGTTG
This sequence comes from Dolichotis patagonum, assembly GCA_004027295.1. NCBI lineage: Eukaryota > Metazoa > Chordata > Mammalia > Rodentia > Caviidae > Dolichotis > Dolichotis patagonum. Next base: position 28,199 of record PVJX010010342.1, on the reverse strand, counting down.
GGACCTTAGAGATCAACTAATTCTGTTGACCTATTTTCTAGATGAAAAAACTGAGGCCCAGAGAAAGGATTAAAGATTAAGGTCAGGGTTAAGGATCCACCAATGGAAGAGCTGGGAATGGAGCTCAATTTGTTGTTGCTGTTGTTTATAGCTCCTTCTTCGTTTATCCACCTATTGGCTAAACCTCCTTCTCTTTTATTTTCCCTTTAAACACTCTAATCAGTTACTTTTCTTGAGTATTTAAAGCATGTTGATGATTTAAAAAGCAGGATATAAAAGTATATATGGAAAAGTAATTCTTCCACCCCAGTTTCTATCCTGAGGGTCTGCTTCTAGTGTAACTTTACAAAAAGAATCTGTTGATTTTGAACATGTATATTTTTTGTCTTGCTTTTTTTTGTTATATCATGAAGATTATTTTGTATATTATCAACTATCTATATCTGTATCTATTTCTAGGCATCCTGGGAATTAGTAAGACTGTAATGCCTAAGCTGAGTTTCAGAATTTTTAAACTCCCCATTCTTTTTAACCACTCTATAATACTCCATTATCCCTTGATTTAGAAATACTGTAATGGGATTAGATCATTTCTCACTGATAATCAGTTATTGTTAATATTTTTCTATTATAGGCAATATATGAAGGACATTTTGCTACATGTTTTTGTCTATGTATCTGAATACATTTGTTTCTCTCTTTTGCTCCATCCAGTCAATTCATAGAACTGTGGAGAGAAGAAAAAAATGTAATATATTGTACTGATGTGACAGAAGTCTGAATAGAGAAACTGGATGCAGAATATCTCAAGATTTTCTAATGTAGCAAAAATGGGAGGAAGGTAAGAGGACTTTATTAGAAGATCCAGGAAAGTTACACAGAAACCAAGGAACAAGAAACTCAGGAACACGAAAACCACTAACAATGTCACCCAATGCTCCCTTTTGTCTCATTTCTGCTTCTCTCTGAAATCCTATTCACTTCCCATCCATAACTTTTTGTGTTCCTTTCTGCACAAAAAGATTCCTAACAAGACTCCAGTGTACTGGTCCTTAGCTCATATTGGTTGGATTTTGCTCAGTCCTGGATAATGATGATTATCTCATTTGCCAGTAAAGTGACCTGTGTAAGACATGAATATGAGTATGTCCCTTTTTACCTAACATCTTTTGGTGAAGTTCTAACCATTACAAAAACATTCTGCACTGCTTATCAAGGCATTTGCACTTCTGACTCTGACCTTCTGCTGGATCTTTATTTCCAATGCTTTTTATTCTAATATTCTAAATTCTGGCCATGGCAAACAATCTCATCATTTCTACATACGCCAAGGAGTACAGCTTGGTCAGCAGAATTTGAGAGTTCAGCTTCAGCTCACCCTTTAAGTGAGTGTCATTGTGGATTGATCATCTTTATGACTGTACAAACAGAAGCAAGAAATCAGAGCCAGGGGAGATTCCTTGATCCTGCTGTGGGTTGAGGTAGACAGTTAAAGTTAGATTTACCTTTGTGTGAAGATGAATTCTGAGTTGGGGGGGGACTTGAACTCAGGGTCTAGGCAGGGCTTGAACTTGCAATCCTCCTGCATCAGCCTCCCAGAGTGCTAGGATTATAGGCTGACATTTGATTTTTTTTTTTTACTCAAGTTACAAAGAACAAGGTGGTCCCAGAAAACTGTGGAATTTATGGAGGACATGTAGGGTAGTCCCTTCTGGATATGTTCAGATCTTCCTGTGGCTGAGGTGGTTATGGCCTCTGCAGTGGCCACAAGAACTGGTGCAGCTTATGGTGCTGGTAGAATGACTGCCCCTAGGTTAACAAGTGGAGCCCCAGCAATCCATCACCAGGTCCCACAAGTCTGCCAATGTATTGAGCTAGTTCTGTGATGTGAAGCTGGACCACTGATTTTCTACTCTTCTAAACAAACAAACAAACAAACAAACAATAGCCTTCTACTTCTAGCATTGTTTTGCTGGCTATACCCCAGTCAGTGGCCAGAGCTATCTTTCAAACATGCAAATATTAGCCAGGTCCATATCTCAGTGCCTGAAGCTTAAAATTCAACCCTCCCATAAGACTCTACTCCAGCTGAATCTTGGCTCTCTATTTTAATTCTGACCTGTTCTCTGTCCTCCCAGCCTCTTCCTAGCTCATTAGCAAGGTTCCTTATCTCTGTCTCAGTGTACACATTACTGTTTGTAGTAGTTTTCTCTTGCTGTTGTAACAAATTATCACTAATTTAGTTTCTCAAAACAAGCAGAATTTATTCTCTTACAGTTCTGGAAGGCCTAATTTCTACTTCTGTTTGAAATCACACTCGAACTGGGGATATATCGCAGTGGCACAGTGCCTGCTTGGCAAGTGCAAGGTCGTGAGTTCGATTCCTAGTACAAAAATAATAAATGAAATCACACTCATTTCTCAACTCTTTTTGATCCTGTATGCACACAGGGATTTGTCACAAGACAGAATCTCAGTGGCTTCCTCACTGAGATTCCTGTCCAAACTGACACAAAATTGGTTCAAATCAGGAAAGCAAAAAGGAGACTTTTAGCCAGAAAGAAGGGGATCAGGGATGTAGGGAAGAAAATAGAAGGAATGTAATGAGGGGGAAGCTAATGTAGCTATGTTATGTGCATGTACAAATATGCCAAAGGAACCTGCTATTCTGTAGAACTAATAAGTGCTAATAAAAATTCAAAAAAGCTATAAAACCCAGGTGTCTGTAGAACTTATTTCCTTTGGAGGCTCCAGGGGGAAAATCTGTTTCTTGCATTTTCCAGCTTCCTTGGTTTGGAGACTCTTTTTCTATTTTCAAAGAGCTTCACTCCAATCTCCACTTCTACCTTTGCATCTCTTTTTCTTCTTCTGTCATCAGATCTCCTTCTGGTTCTCTTTTATACGAGCTCTTGAGAGGATGCTTATGGCCATTGGATCATCCAGCATTATTTTCCCCTTTTCAAGGTCTATAGCATCTTCACATCTGCCAAGTCCTATTTGCTAGGTAATAGGTTTCAGGCTTCAGGGATTAGGACCTGCAAATCTTGGGGGCCATTATTCAGCTTGCCATTCCCCCTTCCTGCTTCCAGGTTGTGTGAAATGTACCAAACACTTCTGGTTCAGACAGGACACTGGACTTCTCCAATGATAGCACCTATTACTTGCATTATGTTTTTAAAGGCAAAAATTAGTTATCTATTCCATTCTCTTTCTCTGAGTATGCAGGCAGACTAACTCCTCCAGCTTCCTTTCTTCTTAAATTTGGACCTTGTGACTGAGTTCAGCTAATGCAAATGGTGGGGATGTTATACCACCTTCAGACCTGAGCTCTGCTTGATGGTCTGAGCTCTGCTTTGATCCACTTGGCCAGAAGTGAATGGTTTCAGGATGGTTTACAATTCCTAGGCCATCATTCATTGTGTTAAGCCACTGAGATTCTGGGAATTGTTTATCATAGCAGATGACCTATGCTGACTAAGAAATTTGTTTTCTATTACTTTTTGATCCCTATCCCCTAAAATAATGCTTAGCACTAAGTGAAAACTTAATAAGGGCTTGTTAAATGAATGAAAAGCAATTGGATTTTGATGGAATCATAGAAATAAGAAAAGTTATGGAACAAGTTAAGAAACAATTATGGAATTGTCACTGTGAGAAATGATAAGAACTTGAGCTGTAGCAGTAACAATGGGTCAGAAGGAAAGGAAGGCTTTGATATATCTTTGGCAGAGGAGCCTAGCTGAGTTTGGCAATTGACAAGATATGGAAATTGAGACACATTTCAACATCAAAGACCTTCCAGGAAAGTGGCTTGGACACACGGCTGGACATTGGTGTGCTCAACTTTCAAATGACGTTCTGAATATGTGGGTGAAAAGACAGCTTCTCCAGCTCTGTGACCATCACTTCTTTAGTTGCAGTAGCAATCAAGAGTACCAGCTTTTCCTTGACTATTCTGGCTGGGAAGTCTTGATGATGTGGAGATTTTCATTTTATTATGCTTGGTAGCCATGGAATTTAAGCTATATACCAAAAAGTGGCTATATTCATTCATATGCCCTTGTATACATGCCACTTTCCCCTGTAACTCTTCAGCTCTCCCATTGAGAAAAGTTTATTTCTCTACGCTCTGAATATGGACGGGCTTCATGGCTTGCTTTGGCAAATAGAATGTGGCAGAAGTGATGTGGAGCCTAGTGTAAGTCTGGGTCTCCATAGGATGTGTGCACTTTCTCTTGATTTTGTAGAATCTGCCAGCCACCATATGAGAAGGTCTGGAGAGGCTTGAGGGGTCTAAGAGGCCTGGTGGAGCAGAGGCTATGAACTAATTTGGCCCAAACCAGAAAATCCACTCAGAGGAAAGCAGCCTATACTGTCATCCCAAAGAAATGTTAAATTTAAAAAAAATGCTTAATAAGCCACTAAATTTTGGGGTGATTTGTTACATGAGCAAAACTGATAATTCTATATTTATAGGTATTTGAGCAATGTGACAAGGGTCAGAAGAAGTAAACAGTGGTAGAGTTTTCCTCTAATCTCAGCATATTCCTAGGGACATGCCTAGTTATTTTCATCAATATATCCACCTGGAAAACACATCACTCCCAGGCCTATTTTGGCTTTGTGGAATTGCTGGGACTTAAATTATTCAGATAAATTCTTCAATTCGTACTTGGCTTGTGAGCAAAAGCTACCATCAGCCTCTTAAATTAGTAGTCTTAGCTTCAGATTTCACATACAATAAAATGAACCAAAACTGACCTGCTGATATTTCCCTGGTAGGAAAAATACCGTATGTGTGCACATGTGTATACCAAATCCTGATAAACACAAAATTAATATTTACTAAATTCTAAACTAGTAGCATGGATATAATGTATCACTAAAAAAGGGTATTTATTGAACACAATTTCATCAGCCTTATTTTTTTAAATCAATTTTTACAGACTAGTGAAAATTTTAACACAAACTGGCATGGTCCTATGGACTAGCATCTGAGAATTGCTTTGAAATGTGCTTACTGAGGTTCTTTTTCCTATATTTCTGAGAATGTTTACATACATTTAACTTATGACTGCTTCTATGTCACCACCTCTGAGAAGTCCTCCTTGTTTGAGTAGGAAGAGCTGAATGTCCTTTCCTAAGTTCCCATAAGCTTGACCATATTTCTGCTTGAGTTGCATCATTGATTTATACTGGCTGCATAACTGGCTAATAGTACCTCTCCCAGTTGTTACAACCAAAATTTTTGCGGACATTGTCAAATATCTCCTGCAGATAGAGATAAATCTAAATATCTTGCAATGCACAGGACAACCTCCTTCCCCCAACAGAGATGTATTCACCCCAGAACAGGAAAAAAACTTGGTTTGACACTGAAGTGCATGCCATCCAAACTTCAGCAGTCAATACCAGATGCTTCATGTTTTTTTTCTTTCGTCATCAGTAGTATAATGTAATTTTCTTAAATACATTAGTGATTTAAGATTTAACTATGCCTCGAACACCTCTGATTATGAATTTATGTGTTTGATGTTGTTATTTCCTTAATATGTAGTGTAATGAATATAAAACCAGCAACATATAAAAGATTTGTACTGCAAGTACTGCCAGAAATCATCTCCTATATCATCCTCAGTCTGGGGAGAGCATGCTTGAGACCCATCCACTTCTGTAAGACTTCCCTTATCTCTGCAGACAGGAACAGTAAAATACACCAAACCAATGTATTTCTGGAAACTGGCAAGGTGCTAGCTACATTTTGCTTCTGTTTCATCTCTTTTTTTGCTCAAGGCTAACAGTTGCTTAGAAACCTCTTTGAAACCCTAAAAGCCACCTGATGAGGACGATTAACAAACAGCTCCTTCAGGTGAGGGCCACAGCACACATACTTTAATTTGTTGAGTTGCTATGAACACTGGTTGCAACATAGTATTGGCAAGCAGATATCCTTCACTACACTTTTTCCTTCCCTAATTGTTGGGGGGTACAGTTGCATTCCTGTTGCTGTGTAGTGCAGTCTGGAATAAATAAGTTTGGGGCAAGTGAGATTCTTTAGATATTAAAGTGCCTGTGTTGTAAATAATAATGTCATCATCTCTTTCATAAAAAGTACTTTAATTAAGAGCATTTTAATTTAGACATGTATGAATTCATTTGAACAGTCATTGTGCAGGAGACATTTGATGATTTTTTATCTTCCATGAATCTGCCAGATGTTTCAGTTAGGTAGTTCATAACCTCCCTACAGTCCCACCTAGAAGCCCTGAAAGAAATACTCTCATTATCATTTATTTCAAACAGGGTCATGTTTCAAATAATCACATACTTACTAGGTGGAAGGGACTACTGGTATGAGAAACTGAATTTTTGCCTTTTCAAAACGAAAGGAACCACAACAATTCCACACTCTTCTAGGTAATTTTTGAAGCCTTAGGAAACAGCCTGGGGCAATATTCCAGGGACCAGCGGCACCCACATCAGCAAGAGAAGAAAAGGAATTTGGTTTGGAAAAAGCTCACACTCACGGAGGTATGGGGCTTACAGTTTAGAATCACTGGCAAATACACTGGCAAATACAGGGTGTATCCCAGCTGCTTTTTTCTAAGGCACAGTCCCTGCACTTTTCTTGTCACAAACAGGGGGCAGTCTCTGTTAATTAAAGCCAGAGTGAATCTCCTCTGAGGACCAGAGTCAAATGTCCTGGTGACAGGAAGTATTTTAGAGTTTGGAGGCAGATTTTGAAATTTTGTTTTCTTTCTCCAGGTTATTTTTAAAAAGTCAAATTTAGATGTGCCTTAAGACCCCACTCATACCCCGCCACCGCACTGGCTCTTTCAGTAAGAGGTCTGTGATCTGTTCTTCCACTGACCCTGATGCTTGCTGGGAAGTACTATGGAGTGGTGGAACAGAGGTGGCAGCATCAGCAGCTGAGTAGTCTGCATCCTGTTCTGGCTTTACCAAGTGTTGGACGAAACCTTTAAGCTGTCTGAGCACCAGCTTCCTGGACCCTTGGAAGCCTACTACTGTAAGATCCCTTTCCACATCTGATTTATTAGTATGTAGACATCTCCCAAGCCTTTTGGGTGTGTCCCACGTATTCCTTTCCTCTTCTAGCTGAAGACAGTCTTTCATAAAAGAAACCAGTTAACTAACCAATACAACCTGTTTCTTTTTGAGTGCATCATGCAGTGTCCAGTACTGTTCTAGGTCTTGGGGGACATAGATGGTCAAGATCCTTCCCATCATGAAGTTACACAGAGACAAAAACCATAAATATGTAATAGCAGATGGGTAAAGAATATGGAGGAAGAGACCGCATGAAGTTGTCAGAATACAGGCTTCAAAGTCTCATTTCTTGGGTTATATGGAAGTCTGGCCCTCACTCCTAGAATTACCCAGGCATTACCCTGGGCAACTAGTTCAACTGCTTTGAGTTTCTGTCTCTCTCCCTGTGCTGCAGGGCCTAACATGTAGAGAGTTAAATGAAATCAGTCATTCAGTGGTTCAAACATTTCCAGATTGTCTGCTGTGCACTAGGCGCTGCTCTAAGCATCCATGAGAAGGTGATTTTAGAAAAAGCAAGCTTGGTTGATACTTTGCAAGCCCTGAATAAATGTCAGCTATCATTAGCTCTCACACAACAATTCTTGTTTGTAGGATGCGCAAGGTGGTGGTAGGCGTGGGTAGCCAGTCATGACAGACACACCATACTGTCCTATTTTGGGGATCTTATTATAACGAATCTGGCGAATTTGGGTTAAGCAATCTCACACCTTCTCCAGGTGAGGATAGCATGTAATACTTCCCATAACAGCGAGTCTTTCAGGGGCTGGTTTACTCCTTGATACACTCTATCAAGGTTGCCTTGGTGTGTGTTTGCAAATCTTCATTTCCAACGTGAAAAGGTGATATTTCTTCAAATAGAAGGGACCACTGGCCAAACTCCTTTTCATTTGGAGAAAACTTGCAATGGAGTCGATTAAATCCTCCCATACCTTCAATGAAGGGGATCCTAGCATTGCATTTTACATGTGGCCCAACTTCTTGGTTCTTTGAAAATGCCCCGAGAAAATCCTGATTGCAGCCAAATTGAGAGGAGGGTGGTGGAAACATCATTTTCCTATAAGTATCCTACCCGACTGTAAAGTGTAGACTTCATTAATGCAGTTAAACAACAAAACACCAGAGCGTGTGGAAATCTAAATTCGGTGTAGCAGGTTTGCAACAAATCCTGTTTGGGGGACTGAAGTCAAATTTAAGCCAAGGAGAGGAAGAAGTGGGAGAAATGGGTGAGTACTGACGAATGGCTTGAATCTGCTAGGACAGAGGGGGCAGAATTTGGAAACTGCAGAGATGTGAGGCTGGACGCTGAGAAGGAAAGGCCAAGATCTGCAGCCCCGGGTGAAGATATGCGGGAGGCTCCCTGGGGATCAAGGCCAGCCAGCTCCAGAACCCATGCGCAGGCACCAGGAAGGCGGGGTGACCGAGGCTGGGTGCCCAGGCCTTGCGCTGCGCCGGAACCGGCACGCAGAAGCGGCGCCGCGGTGTGTCCTCCTGTGGAGCGCAGAGAACGCTGCGGGGGCGAAAAGGGACAGAAGACTGCAGGTCTGAGGGGCTGGAGGAGTTCCTGAAGGCTCGCCGTTGCCAAGGCCTTGTCCGCAGGCCCTCCTAAGCCCCTGAACTCCTTTGACAGGCTCATCCCAATCCCACTTCCTGGGGGGTGCTTACCCAAGGCCCAGGGACACACTACCCCCACTTTCCTAGCTTAGTCCAGGTCTTCGCCTTGGCCCAGGGACTCGAGCCATCAAGGTTGCACGCCGGGCTAGAGGGTACGGCCTCGGGAAGGGCAAGGCGGCCTCGGATGCTTGGAAGGGTTATCCTGACTAGGCAGCGCCTAGCAGGTCTTGGAGTGAAGGCCATCTAGTCTTTCCCCAATCTTCCCAAGTCACCCCTTCCCTAGTGGGCAGATTACAGCCGCAGCTCCTGCGCAAGCACCCCTGCAAAAGCCACGGGTGGAGCCGCCTCTGCACCTCGGACAGGTCTTAGTCTCACCTCCCGCCCCGAGAGGGCGCGGGAGGTCCCGCCGCGGTCCTCCACCTGCTGGAAAATCCGAGCAGTTCGTACAGCCCCGGCAGTAGCCGAACTCGCTCCTCCCCTCCCACCAGCCTGGCTTAGCTCCTCACGCCCCCCTGTTCGCTCCCGCCCGCCCTAGTCACCTCACTCCGCGCCTCCTCCCCTCTCGAGCTCGTGCCCCTCAAACGCGCGTCTTTTCTGCCCGCCCTTCTCCCCTCCCCATCCCCCATCTCTTCTACCCTCCCTTCATTCCACAAGTGTCGCTTTGCTTTCTCCAGCGCACTTGGCGAGCTAGAGAGGCGAGAGGATCCTGCAAACAGACGCGGGGCGTGGAGTCCCGAGCTGCAGGCGGAGGGGAGGCGCGCACAGACTGACTCTCCCCTGCTCTCCGCCCCCGCCTCCCGCCGTGGCCGGCCGGACCTGCACCCTGCGCTTGCCCCCGCTCCTCCTCCCCCCACCCGGCCCGGCGCGCTCCTCCCCGGCCGGCCCCTCGCGGCGCGGCGCGCTGGAGGCGAACGCAGGCTGAGCCGAGCGCAGTGGCCGCCGACCACCGAGCGCCCCGCGCCGCTCCCTGCATGTGCCGCCCGCGGCGGCTCGCAGCCCCCGGCAGCAGCCTCGGCAGCTTCGGCCGTGCCTCGAGAGGCGGCTGCAGCGGCTCCAGCAGCGGCCGAGCGGTCGAACCTGGGCTGGGAGACAGGATGCGCCGAGTCCTCCGGCTGCTCCTCGGCTGCTTCCTCACGGAGCTGTGCGCCCGCGTGTGCCGGGCGCAGGAGCGAACAGGGCACGGGCAGCTGGCGCAACTGGGCGGCGTGTTGGTGCTCACGGGGGTTAATCGCTCCGGGGCCGTCTCTGGAGAGGCCGGCGAGGGTGCTGGGGTCTCGGACGCGCCCCCTACTCGGGCGCCCACGCCGGACTTCTGTCGGGGCTACTTCGATGTTATGGGCCAGTGGGACCCGCCGTTCAACTGCAGCTCGGGCGACTTCATCTTCTGCTGCGGGACTTGTGGCTTCCGGTTCTGCTGCACGTTTAAGAAGAGGCGACTGAACCAAAGCACCTGCACCAACTACGACACGCCACTCTGGCTCAACACTGGCAAGCCCCCTGCGCGCAAGGACGATCCCCTGCACGACCCTACCAAGGACAAGACCAACCTGATCGTCTACATCATCTGCGGGGTGGTGGCTGTCATGGTGCTCGTGGGTATCTTCACCAAGCTGGGGCTGGAGAAAGCGCACCGGCCCCAAAGGGAGCACATGTCCAGGTGGGCTGCCTCCCCTCGCCCTCCCCTCCGGGCTTCACTTTCCCTTCTTTGCCTCCAAACTGGCCCCAGGCAGTGGCCCTGGTTCCCCCCCCCCCCGCTTCTTCGCAGGGGGCTGTCACCCGGAAAGCCAACTTTGGTTTTGCGTGTGGAGAAGGGGTTCGGGCCCGGCAATGGTGGGGCTGACAGTGTTGTGGAGGGGGTCTCTGACTGTTTATCCTCTAGCCACCCACCCCCTACTGCGGTTGACCGCGATGCACTTGAGGCATGGAGGTGTGGAGCACCCGTTTCTGAAGTCTTGGGTTTTGGGGAGGGGATCCATAGCATTCCTCGAATTCCGGATGCTACCTTTTAGGTAAACAGAGGCAGGTGAACCCAACCGGGAAGGGGGCGTGTGTGAGCTGTGAGCGCGTGTGTGAGAGGGGAGGAATCGAGGGAAGGAGTGAGTACCGTACGACTAGCGAAGAAGAGGCTAAGGAGGGGCAGAAGGAAGGAAGATGAGAACAAACCCGTGTTCCAAGGGACCACTCCTGCGTAGAGGTCTCTAGGCTTGGGACCTCACTTTGCTCTTTTATCTTCGTCCCTTTCTCCAGCCATCCCCTCTCCCTGCCTGAAGCAGCGGCCATCACTGCGCTCCGTGCCCCTTCCTCCTGCTGGCAAGGACTCCAGGGTCCTGAAGACCCTCCACACGCGACTTCACCTCCCAAGCACCCAGATTTCGCAACTTTCCCGTTTGCCGTATTCATTGTGCAAGTCCTAGCACGGGCAAGTCACAGCAGGCGGAAGAAGCATTTGGGGATTAATGGAGCTATCTGCCGTTTGCTTTTTCTTTTTTCTTTCTTTTAAGACTTTAAATTGATTCGCACAACTCAGTAACTTGGGAGGTGGAGGACACTCCTGAGCTTGCAGCCTCAGCCAAGGGGCGGGGGCGGAGAAAAAGCGAGGGGTTAGTGCTGAGTCTGGGGAGGCAGGATTGAAGGAGCAGCCGGCGAGCAGCTAGCTGGGTGGCTGGGCTAAGCCTTAACTGTCCCTTTCTGAGTCTGGGCAGAGAAGTCGCTATGTCCCCATCCCTCCCCCCACAACCTCCGGCGGGGGCCTGTATGTCTGTGTGTGCGCGTGCGCGTGTTTGCATGTGCTCCATGTGCATGCCTAAAAAATCTGAACAAAGAGACCCACCAAAAATAGGCGAAGAAACATCACCACCTCACTAGTAATTATTTTCTATTTATACGCAGAGTATCCGATGAATTTTTCCTCCCAGAGGGGAAGGATTTGTAGGGAAGAGGTGAGGAAGTTGATGTGGGTTGCGGTGAGGTCCTGAGGTACACAAGTAAGCTCTGAGGGCTAAAGAATCCTTGACCTACTAAGGGGCAAAGCGTTTGCCCCGCCCACCTCCTACAACGCCCTGTTTCCAATCCTACTGCAGAGTCGTTTGTTTCACCCCACTGTGACACTGGAGTCTGCATTCAGGTGGAGGTGAGCAAAGGATGCGGGACTACGCAGCCAGGTCGCCCTGTAGGGAGACAGTACTCGCAGACAGTATTCAGAGACAGTTGGCTGCCTCGCAGTTTCCACTTAACTCCTGCTGACTTAGCCACCCAAAGCCTCCTCCATCTGCGCAGAGGTGGAGCGATGGGGAAAGGCTCTGACCTCTGTGGGACATTAGGAGAAACTCATGCTGGGTTCAAGGCCACTTTAATCTAGGTGTCCTAGTATGAGTGCAAAGACAGTTCTCCACTCATACTTCAGGACCCAGGAGGCACCAGCTTGCTAGTTCTGTCCTTGGAGACATCTTTGAGGAGAAAGATGATTCCAGCTGACCAGGTTGCTGCCACAGTCTTCTGTAGATACCAGGAAAGGTCTCCTTGGAAGCAGCCTCTAGCCTAGGGGTACCCAGTCCTGGGGATAACAACTCAACACATGCTTTGCATGTATAAATTCCAGAATGGAGTGGAAATGCATACTCCTGAAAAAAAGAATGTTGATTTTTTTTTAATTTTTTTTTTTTACTACCAGCTTCTAAGCAATCGTTTTCAACCTTGCTGCTGTTTAGGATCACCTCAAATGCTTAAAAAGAATCTTGTCATCAAGGCCTCCACTCTTGACTGCTTAAATCAGAATGTGGCATCTGTACTTTAAAAAGCCCTCCAGATGATTCTAATGTTGGAGCAGTCACTAGTAAGGAAAAAGAACTAACACCTTTTGAGCACAGAGCTGGGTGCCAGGCACCATAACAGAGAGGGTGTGTACGTGTGTGTCTGTGTGTGTGTGCACACATGCGTGTGTTTGAAAGCTCATTCTCACAACTACTCTACGAGACAGGTACTATTTTAAATGCCACTTTCATGTGAAAAAATCATGGCATAGATCAGATGACTTGCCCAAAGTCTCACAGAAAATTGTACAATCTCTAGTCCCCCGGCTTCATCTTGTACCTGGGGCAAATGTTTTCAGATCCAACCTCACAATCTGGGGGAACTTCCTAAGGCACAGATTTCTGAGTTTTATCCACAGTGATTGTAAATCAATAGTTTGGAGTGGACCCCAGAAATCAGCTTTTACCACCCCCCTTAAATTACTCTGAGATAAAGTGATCTATATTTTGGGGAGCCACTGGTCTTGGATTTTGGACTATTTCACAGAGTCAAGAGATCACTTAATCTTAAAGAAAAGAGAAAGGCCAGTGTGACTGTCTTACTTACATTCTGTTGCTTGCTTGTTTTCTCCTTGCATATAACCTTTCTGTGGTTCTTGGACTTCCCCAGGTTCCCTGCACATGCATCATGCACTGCTTTTGAAGTTAATCTTTTGGAGTCCCAAGGTGGCAGTTGGTGCATAGTTTTTGCCTGATGGTATTAAGGGATGCTCCAGTGAGGGCTGGCCCACTGAGCCTGGCAGCAGAGAGACTGCTGTGAGGCAAGGCATTGCCAGGTAAAATTAACCTGCTAGTCCCTTAGTTTTTGTCTGAAGCTGTAACATACTTTAAAAGGGGTTTGTTCTAATTTGCCTAAAAGCACCTTCTCTTTAAGGATATGGGACATGTGTGCTCCATTGCACACTTTATCCTTGCTGACCAGTAAATTTGTGTTTTCCAGCAGAGGCCTCTAGCATGTTGGTGCACAGGTTCAGATGCCTGGGTATATGGTCTTCTTCCTTCTGAGCTGATTAGGACGGAGAAAAGGAGAAAGACAGCCATGCTGGAAGGGCAGGGGCTTACATGCCCTCTTGTAAGAACTGTACAAAAGCTTGGCCAGCAGCCATGACAGCAGTCGTAGGCAACCACTGTCTACTGGGAGAGGTGACTGCAAATGATAGCCAGCTATGGTTACAAAGTATGATGGTATGTTTCATTTGGTCTGTAAGATATTACTATTTGAGCATTTTTGTTTTGAAGTTTCCTGTAATTTTTTATTGTGAAAAATTTAAAAATTCAAGAAGCTTGAAAGAAATAATAAAAGGAACTCAAATATATCCATCTAGGCAAAGGTTTCTTAAATTTGGCACTGTTGACATCTGAGTCTTGATAATCCTTTGTTTCAAGGGTTCTATCTTGCACTTTATAGGATGCTTAGCAGCATCCCTGGCTTTTACCCACTAGATGCCAGTAGCATGCACCCTGTACCCCACAGCCCATGTGTGATGGTAAAGATGTTCCCAGATATTGTCAGATTAAGCAGAAGGACCAAATTAGCCCCACCTCCACCAAGAACCGTTAATCTCATTGTTTTGGTGGTACTGGGGTTGAGCCCAGGAGTGCCATACCACTGAGCTATATCCTCAACTCTTTTATAGTTTATTTTGAGACAGGGTCTTGTGAAGTTGTTCAGGCTGGCTAACAACTTGCTAGCCTCCTGTCTCAGCCTCTTGGGTTCCCTAGGATTACAGGTGTGTGCCCCCATTCCGGGCTCAACTAATCTCAATTTCACAATTATTGATATCTTGTCATTATGATTTTTGTTTTATTGCTCTCATACTCTGTATATTTTTTCTGTTGTTCTCCTTTTTGTCTCCTTGCAACTGTTTCCCCCTATTTTTTCTTTTGGCTGAAACATTTGAAAATTAATCATAGACATGACACTTAGTCCCTTAATACTTTTAGCAAGGCTGTCTTAAGAATCAGAACATTTTTCCATACAACACAATTCCATGACCATATCCAAGAAAGAGTACATATTCCATACTATTGTCAAATATGCAATGTATCCTGTTTCCAAGCCATACTAGAAATGTCTTTTAGAGTTTGATTTTTCAAATCAGGATTCAATCAAGGTGTATTGTACTTAGCTGTCAAATGTCTTTAGTCTCTAAGATGTATGATGTTTTAAAACTAGTTTAGAATTGATTGCCAATATTTTAAACCTGGGAGATTTCAAACAGAAATCCTAATTTCTGATTTCTTTTGAGAATTTGGCAGGTCTGGTGACATTTTTCTGTATTTCCACAAGGCAGTGGCTAAGGAATGACTTCCCCTGTTAGGAAGCTCTTGAGTTGTCTTGGTCACTCCCTCCCTCCCATTCACTCAGTTATGTTGCCTGCAGCTCCTGGAGAGTCAATTGGGCTAGTCTGAATGGTGTGTGTCCCACTTATGCTCCCTATAATTTAATTCTAGTTCAGTCACTTAATAGCTGTTTGACCCTGGGAAGGTTGCTTCACCTCTCTGAGACTAAACTTCTTATCTGTAGGTTGAACATTCACGGAGGATGGACATCTAACATTAGAATTGTCACATAGTCCCTGCTTAGCAACTATTACCTTTCTCATAATTCTTACTATTGAAATGTTCTCATTCTAGTCTGCTAAAGAGAGTGATGTTGTAGTCTTGTTCTTTGTACCCAGCTCAGTGACAATGGCCAAGGCTCTTACCTTTTCTGGACTGGTGTTTGAAACTGAGCAGGGGAGGTTGGCAGGTTCAAAATTGGAAGAAAGGCTTGTGCATGACTAGATTGAATGCATTGCACAGTGTTGTCTAGGTGATGTCGAAGAATCTTTGCTGGATTTGCAATCTTGCCATAAGCTTATGTGTAAATTCTCATTTAATTTCACACCCCTCCCCCATGAGGTAGGCTCTATGACAGTGTGCCATTTGCAGAAGCACAGATTGCTTTCCAGGAGGATGAACAAGCTCCTGGTGAGTGGAAGAGTATCACTTCAGACACAGGCAGTGTGAGGCAGGGCACGGGTCTTTGACCACTAGGCAGCCTTGCCTTTGTATGCAAACCTGCAGGACTTCCAGTCTTCTCAGATCACAAAGAAGTGCTCAATGGCCTGCAAACCACAGCATGTGCTTGAGGGCCAGTTCAAGGAACCAATGTGCGATCAAGTCTAGGAATGTTTTCTGCATCTGTCCCTGGCAGGGCAAGATTTCCTGGTGGATTCAGTGGTGAGAAATGACCTTGAAGGCAGAAACGTGTTTGAAGCTCTCTACCCGTGAAGCCAGAAGGGAACATATACCATTATTTTGCCCATCTTCAAACAGAATAAAAAATTTGGGTGACAAATTGCACAGTATAGTGTCCTATCTTTTTTAAACATGCTTTAGAAGACCTAGGATCTCTCACAATGAAATGGCATCCAATGACAAATACCCATCTTTCATTTGTCTTTTGTTTTCCATTTTCCCTCCTGGCTCCCTGCCTTTCCACACATCTGAGGTTATCCAGTGGCTTTGACAAGCTCCCCAAGCAAGAGAAACCTATGCATGCAAATGCTATTGGCCAGAGAAAGTCTCGTAAATTGTTTTTCTTGCAGGATATTTTTGCTTCTTCTTGGGGACTGAGACCTTGCATTTTGCAAATCTACTTTACTGATGTATAAGTTATGCAATAAAATGTACACATTTTGAGTGTACAGTGTGATGAACTCTGATACGTGTCTGTACCTCTGTAACCACTATTCTAGAATGTTAACTCATGCCCATCCCCGTTGCTTTCTCAAAAACTCAATTATGCTGCTTGTTCAAGACGTAATGCTTAGGAATCCTATTCATGTATTTAAAATTCAGGATGTGGTTTGAACATTTGGGATCCCTGGAGGCTTTGAAGCAAGGTACTGGGGCTTAGAATTCTGAAAATAATGGGGTCTCATGTTTGTACACTGTGGTTGTACAGTGTTTTCTGTTTGTTCTTTCAGACAGGCTGAGCTCACTCTCATGTG
Organism: Dolichotis patagonum; assembly: GCA_004027295.1. Lineage (NCBI taxonomy): Eukaryota > Metazoa > Chordata > Mammalia > Rodentia > Caviidae > Dolichotis > Dolichotis patagonum. The sequence continues at coordinate 11,713 of PVJX010010342.1, read as the reverse complement.
GAGCCATTGTATTGGCTCAAATTCTCTTCCAGCACATTTCTGACTTTATCATTTGGGCTTTGGCTCCAATGTCACCTGCTCTAAGAACCTTACCTGACCACCCAAGCCCCTTCTGCAAACATTCTTGCCCATCCCTCAGTGTTCTTTACTTCATTTTGTGTTATGGTCTAAAGTTACTGATTTATTGGTTGTTTAGTTTACTATCTGTCTTCTGTTATCATTCACAGAAAGGGATGCAGGGACAGTCACCACCTCTTCCACTTCACAACTGTATCCTAAGTCCCTAGAACAGTGAAAGTTTTAGTTTCCCGAATCCTGGTTTGCATGGCAGAGGAAAGGAACCCTTTCCCCATTTGTTCATACATTTGATAGATATTTATTGAATACTATCTTGAGCATAGTACTGGGCTGGAAACTATTTGAACAGTGGATGATATAGATGTGATCCCTGCCTTCACAGAGTCAATAGTCAAATATTGGGAGACAGGTACCACACAGGAAATGTACACATAAATTGACACTATTGAACCTTATGAAATATACTGTCAATATTCACTCATTTTCATCCTCAAAAATGATAACATGTCAACATAATTGTACTGAACTGGGTTAAGGGATATCAAGGGATCAACATGTAGCTTTTCCAATATGGCACCGGTATTAGGCAGGGTTCTCTAGTAAAACAACCAGTATATCTGGAGATTTATTATAAGGAGTCAGCAAGTCTAAAATCTGCAGGGCTAGTGTCTCAGTTCAATGCTGAAGGCTTCTAGGCAGGCTGTTTCACAACCAGAAAGAACTTGTGTCCTAATTCTGAAGTTGTCAAACAGAAGAATTCTCTCTGATTTGGAGAGGGGTCACCTTTTGTTCTGTCAGACCTTCAAGAGATTGAATGTTTACCTGCATTAGGCTGGCAGGCTGCTTTACTCAGTTTATCATTTTAATGTTAATCACATCCAGAATGATGAGAAACAAGTATCCAGAATGTTTGATTAGATACTCGGGCACAGGTGGCCAGTCAGTATACAGGCATGTGACACTTGTAATCGTAGTTAGGAGCTTGGCACAGAAAGGATGAGGCCGGGGACCAAAACTGTCTTCATCCTTTGGAGGCTTGAGATTAATCTGTGCATCTCAGATTATTAGATCAGAATGTGAAACACAACAAAGTCTCCAAGTAATCTAGATGCACGTTAAAGCTGCAGTATCATTCAAACTGTGTTCCACACACACATGTCAAATCTATAGGTATTTTTTTGGTTTGTGACATAATTGGTTCTTCCTATCATCTCATTCATTAAAATTTTTGGTACATACTAATTAAAAATGTTTTTATTATGTACCCCAATATATGCACATTTGTTTTACTGAGAATATAGACCTATGAACAATTACTAGGTAAGTTACAAAGCATAAGAATGGAAATTTTCAACTGAACTGAAGGTAAACACTTTTAAACTCTGTTGCTAGTTATGATGACTTCCTACTATCAGTAGCTAAAATCTTAAAGCATAATGTACACAGAGGGTGACATTCCTCATTAATAAATAAGACTATTTTGTATCTCCCTCGTGAGAGTTTCAATTATTTTTGACTGACAGTGCTTACCTCTGAATAGACCATCACTGTTTTAACCTTGTGAGAAGCCGTTAGAGAGTGGATCATGTTCTCTTGTGCTTGCTTTACCAGTGATTTTGACAAGGGCACTATTTTTTCAACCACATATATGTATGGTGATGGTTAACATTTTTGAAAGTGAACAATTTAATCTGTACATCCATTTTGGGGGGGCAACATATGTCTGTAAAACAGGCCAAATATCCCAATGAGGGTGTCGCTGGTAATCACCTTCCTTAGTCCAAGGTTCCTGATGCCTGTCATCTGATACAGGTGTTCCAGATATAGGTGCCAACATCAATTGATGTCACTTAATTGATTTCTTATTTCTAATAACTGCAGATCATACACTGAAGTCCTGACATTTCCTTTTCCACACCAAATCGTCATACTTTGGAGATTCCTTGTGCAGGAAGTGGAGGTCTCTAAGAATTCTTGTTTGTACTGCATATTTGGGGAATGGTGGCCTTGGAGAAAAGTGTCCTTGGGCTTTGAAGCTGGGATTTCATAATTTTCAGCACTCAAGAGAAGCTCAGGGCATCTGCAGATGGCAGTGCTGCCTAAGTTCATGGTGGCCATTCTGATTCCTTCCTCTGCTGTCCTTTAGAAGGCTGGAATATTTTGGAATTTTGGGGTGAATTCTTGGGGCATATGATGAAAGCTGTGACTTCCTACTCAAGAAAAATGCACAAACCAATTTTCCATTCAATTACAGAGGAATTCAGCGATCCCTTGAAGCTCAGGATGAAGAACCTGTTTAGAAGTGCAAAGGCAAGTTAGGTTTGGAAGGCCTCTGTTCTTTGTCTCAAAACTTCCCTTCCCTGCAGCTTCCTTGAGTTTCAGACCCTGCTTGCTGCACAGAGGTAGGAAGGAGCCGGAACTTTGATTTCAAAGACATTTAGGCCTGCAACTCCAGTCTCTCCACTGATTAGCTGGATTAACTTGGGCAGTTTTTCACTCTGTAAAATGGTTATGATAATCCACACCTTGTAATACTCCTCTTTTGGTTTGCCCTCCTTCAGCTTTATTGGCCTTCTTGCTTATTCTTGAAATATCTGACCTCTTTCCTGCCTCAAGGCCTTTGCATTTCCTGTTTGTTGTGCCTGGAATGCTCATTGCCTCATCTTTACGTGTGTTAGATTTCTGTCACTATCAGAAATACCCATGGCCAGGAAGTAAAAAAAGAGAGGAAGAGACTAGGTCTTCCCTAAATCTCTCTAAAGCCATGTCCTTCAATGACCCGAGGACCTCTGTACCGCACCTCTGAAAGGTTCTACCACCTCCCAAATGTGCCAGACTGGGGACAAGGCCTGTAACACACCAGCCTTGGGGGACCACTACTGATCCAAACGGTAGCAGCCCATGGCCAGTTCCTTCTCACTTCTCTCTCAAATGTTATCTTTTTATGAAATCTTTTCCTGACCATAGCATCTGTATTTAGAAGTTTTAAAGATATGATTCAGTGATTTTTATTATATTCACAACATTGTGCACTCATCATCACTATTTGCCTCCCATCTACTATCTAATTTTAATAATGTTTCATCACCCTAAAAAAGAACCTTCTCATATCTATTAGCAGTCACTTCCCATTCTGTCTCCCACCCCCAGCCTCTGGCAACTACTGCTACACTTTCTATCTTTCCAGAACTGCACATTCTAGATATTTGCTATACATAGAATCATATATTATGAGGTATGATAAAATATGGTTGATGTTTAAATTAAAAAGTTTATTACAGTAAGAGACACATTGCCATTAGTCATCCTCAAAGTACTCTCCCTCACATTTGATCTGTGATTTTCTCGAGTAGTTCTTGAAGTCCTTTTTGTGTCTTCAGCTGTGCTCTTGTGGCTGCCTCAATTTATTGAAACAATTCAAAATATTCACCTTCTATGGTCATTTTGATTTTGACTAGAAGTCATGGGCTGCCAAATCCAGTGAATAAACTGAAGGAAGACACACTGTAATATTTTCACAAGCCTGCCTTTCCTTTGGATGCACCTGGTAGCAGTCTTCATATTTTTGATCACATCCTGTAAAGAAGCTCATGAAAATGAACTTCTAGCAGAACTGCTTCAGGAAGTGGCAAGAATAATGAAATAAGTGTGACCCAAGCAAGGGGGAGTATTTTGAGGGGAAGTATTGGCAATGTGCCACTTACTGTAATACCCTTTTTAATTTAAAAATTCACTGTATATTTTGATTGTGCCTCATTATGCAGCTTTTTGTGTCTGGCTTCTTTCACGGGGCACAGTGTTTTCAAGTTTCATTCATTGTAGCTGATGTCAAAGATTCATTCATTTTCATGTCTGAATAATACCCCATTTCATATTATTCCTTTTGTGATCATTCATGTTGATGGAGATTTGGATTGTTTCTACTTTTCGCTGTTGTGAAAAATGCTGCTTATGCACCAGTCTTTCCTGACTGTGTTACTCTTTGTTTGCTTGTTTATTTGTAGCCCTGGTTTATTTGTTTAACATGTTTATTTTTTATTCTCTCCCATAGAATATAAGCTCCAGGAAGGCAGCGACCTCGTTCATCTTGTGCACTGCTGTATCCCCTGGGCCTTGTACCATGCACAGCACATAGTAGACAATAAATACCTGTGGAATGAACAAACGATTGAGCTCTGTTGTTATTCCCCATCTCTTAGTGACTTTATCTTTTCCTCCAATTCATGTGGGACTCTTGCTGTGCTGACCTAGGTCTCTTTCACCCTGAGACTTCTCACCAGCTGTGGTTCTTGCCCCACAATATTATTGCACCATTATCAAGCATTCCCTGAAGTGCAGGACCTCTACTGTCCTAGCAGAGTCTCAAACTTGAATGTGTAGCAGCCGCACTTGGAGGGCTTGTGAAGATGCCCTTCTTGGGCCCCAGCCCTGGAGTTTCTGACTCAGGGTCTCCATGGATGGAGACATTTCCATCAAGTTCCTGGGCCTGCGATGCCACTAGCTGGCAGTCCAAGGTGTGGGATTCACTGCTGTAGTGGATTTCTGCAGAGTGGCTGGGGCTACTGAGCTGATAGGTGGTCTGTGTGGGACTCTCCCAAACAGTTCACTTTGCTTCTCTCTTCCTATATGTGGATTCAGAGTGTTCTGGATAGCTGGGTACATCTAGCTATACCCTAAAATATGGCAATATAATTGTGGGTATGTAGACTTGGGAAAATGCTCTCTGATCAAAGAGGAGGCCCATTGATTGTGGTGTGGTTCACAGATTCCAGGGTGCTGGTGACTTTCTAGATGTCCATAGTCAGGGAAGTGATAAACAAGCTGATGGTCTACTGGATTGTAACGAAGCAGCTGGATGTTTGTAGCTGGCATCTGTTCTGGTTGGTTGATCCCTCCACCTTGCTAGTTGTTGCATGTGGAGACTCATCCTTGCAGGTGAGTGAAATTTGGGAACCACATACAAAGGGGTACTATGCAGTGGTTTTAAGAGTTGAAAGAAATTCATATTCAGCAACATGGCTGAGTCTCACATTGTATGAAGAAAGGAAGAAACACTGAAGTGTATCGTTAAAACACGATTTATGTAAAACACAAGATAATCAATAATACCTACTATGTCCTATATCTTTTAAGAACATTCATATATCTAAACACATGATAAAGGCTAAAGTGGAAAACTGCATTGGTAGGCCTGATCTTAGGGTGTGTTACCTGTTTGACAGTTGTCTTTCCTGTATGCAAACACTGAACTTGTAAGCTAATTGTGAAGGTCGTTGTTGCAGTTTAAAATTTGTTCCTATCTTAAAACAAAACAAAGCAAGTCTAGTTCAAATCCTTGCACCACAACTTTCTAGCGGTGTGACTTTGAGCAGGTTAATTCACCCCTCTGAACCTTTGTTTACTCATCAGTGAAGAATTTTTATAAAGTGCCTGCTTTGTTAGCAAACTGACTGGCTTATGGTAAGTACTCACTAAACAGTAGCTGTTGTTACTAATATTGGGCCATTTCTATGTATCAAATGTTGATGTCTGTATTAGATATAAAGGAAGAACTAAATCTATGGAGAGGAGCCAAGAGTGGTGATGCACTCCTGTAATCCCAGCACTTGGGAGGCTCAGATAGGAGGATCATTGCAAGTTCGAGACCAGCTTGGGCTACAGAGAGCCCAAGGCCAGCCTGAACAGCATAGTGAGACCCTGTCTCAAAAAGAAAACAAAAGTAAAAAAAATCTATGGGGAGGAGATAAGATAAATGTATTTATCATTAACCCTCTCAGAAGTTTATGGGGTAGATAATACAGCTGTTGTGAAGAGCTTGTGAATGAGTCCGTGTAAAGTCATTACATAATCTCTGATCTAAGTGACTTCATTTATTGCATACATATTTTTTTCTGACCCACTCCCTTGTGGAATGGTGCCTCTATGGAAGAAATGACTTTGTCTTTTGTGCACAAGAACACTACTTGGCCCAGGGCAAGTATATGACACTGTGTTTAGATTTAACAGATTCCAATCCTTTCTCCTTTCAGGGCACTTGCAGATGTCATGAGGCCACAGGGTCACTGCAACACTGATCACATGGAGAGAGACCTTAACATTGTTGTTCATGTCCAGCACTATGAGAACATGGACACGAGAGCCCCTATAAACAATCTGCGTAAGTACAGCTCCGTGGACCATTTCTAGTCCCACATGGTGGTGACCTGTGCAATGGTTACATTGCCAAATTTCATAGTGTGTTTGGGTCAGTTAAGAACTTCTCTTTGTGGATGAGTTAGATGTTTTATTTCCTCTTTTCTGGATGAGACTGAGTTTGGCATAATCAGATTTCATGTGGTTGTATTATGTGAAATAGGGATCCTCTTCGTTGGTTTCTTATGGTTGGATTTTCTGTTAACTAGTAGAGAATTTGATTGATGTGCATTGATCAGTCTATTAACTAATGGCCCTCTTGTTTTGTTAATCATGGTTGGGCATTTAGTTAGTACCTGCTGCATTTCGTTGGTTTATTTTGATCATCACCTGTTAGATAATAGTCCATTCACTTAATTATCTGACTCCTGAAGTAGATCAGCTGATAATTTTGAGTTTTAAGCTATTTTCAATTAAATACAAGTTCAAAATATTAAAACCAGAGTTTCGTGAAAACAATGCATGAAACACTCTGTGTGTGTGGGGGTAGATATTGACTTATAGTCTTGATGGTTTTGAATAAGCATGCAAGATTCAATGGTAGCAAATTTGGTTTCATTGTTCTGCCAGGAGGAAAAAGCTGCTTTTGCTACTGCTTTTCAATAGGTCTTTTTCAGCAGCCAGAGCATACATGGGGATCTTGGTGTACTCCCAAAGGTTTTTTCCCTTTCAAAGGTCTGTATATGCAACATACATTATGGAGCTGGAGTGGATGTTCTGACTAATGGGACTAATGGGAGTGGAAGAAAAATAAGATTGTTTAGTTTTTGACAGTTGCATACTACTATGGTTATTCCTAGTAATTATGTTTTCAAGTAACCCCCATATTAAAGTAATGTGGAGAGCTTGGTTTAAAATAACAAGAGCCAGACAACTCAGAAGATACATTTAGTTGTGGCTGGAGGTTCCTGAAAACAAAAACTACTTTAGTGCTGCACGTTTTTATAGTCCAGGCTTCTTCTGTTGAAGCTCTGCTAGGAGTTGCATGGTTGTTTTATTTGCTGAATCATAGACTTGGACTGTGTGGTTGCAAATTTTTGTGTTCAATAGGTCTAGGAAGAAGCCTGCAGAATTTAACATAGGTGATGTGAATTCTTTGGTTTTTTGTGGTGATAATTTTTGTGGTATCAGAAATTTTTGCTGTGTGTTAACAAAGTCAGGGTTTATATTGGTTGAGAAATGGATCACCAAATGGAATATTTTATTGTATTATATTAAATAAATTGACATTATTTCATTATGAATTGGATGATAAAAATATTAGAAATAGCCACATTTTTGAGCAAAATATATCAGCAATTGGAACTTTTTGACCAAACCCACAGCCCCAAAAGATGTAGTAAATGACACCAACTCTGACATGGCGATTGCTGTGTTCAGTTTTGATTTTGATGGAAATGAACACATTTTCTTTCAGATGGCACTGGAAGTAAGTTGAACATAGGTGTTTGTGGGTCCCCAATATAATTAAGTGAACATAGTTATAGGCAGAGATATTGACACAGTATTGAGTTCCTGGCTACTACAAGTGGCTGTTCATAGGTTTCTCACTTGAAGTTTCAATTTCTAGGATGATTGGGAGTCACTGTCAAATGGAATAACGGACTCATTGAAGTTACTCAAGTTTCATAATTCCATCAGGCAAAAGGTCAAGGAGACATGAATGAATACTACTTAAATAGGAGACTTTTGTTTAGAGTTGCACTGAAAATAAATTAGTGATCAAAGATGGCTATCTAGGTATTAAGTAACTCACAAGTATCCTATGTCAGACTACCTTGATTTATTTATGATTTTTGGTTTTGGTCTATATTTGTGCCTCAGTAATTGGTGATCTTTTATAGCAAGGGATCAAGTGTCTTGTAATAGTCTACTGAATGGAATTATACTGAAACATTTCTGATAAACCTCAGGGAGTAATGTCATATGCAGTGTGTTTTTATAAGAATTGCTACAGCTGCTAATCTTATATAACCTTGTCACACTGATTCAGTCCTTTTTTCCTAGCATTTTTGAGACTATCAGAATAAAAAATAAGAAACATGTGGCATTTCATAGATTTATCTTATTAAGTTTAATTTACGTAGCATACCAATTCAGTAGTTAATAGTAATAGGGCTTTTGGGTAATGGCATCTTTTTATTGATTTACAGGAGCTACTTACATATCATAGAAAAAAAATCTTACATTCATTCTTTATCTTCTTAATATTGATACTAATTTACTTTTTGATTTTTCATTTATGTTTGGGTCAGATGATAAGAGAACTAACATCTAATGTAGAAAACTAGGTGTTTGGAAGTAGGGAAGGGGATGAAGAATCACTTGGGCAAAGGCAAACCAGGAGGAAAGGGCGCCTGTAGGGGCCACTTTTTGCCAACTTTTTCAGTAAGTGTTTTGAAGCTGATTTTTCCTGTGATATGCAAGACTTGCCTTTTTATCTAAAGATGGATTTTTTTCTTCAGCTGATGCTGTTCATGTTCTTTCCAGGCATTCTGTGATATTGCCTAAAAATATTTAGGCTGATAATCAAAAGGACCTCGACCTCTTTGATTAACAGGATGTAGATTCCAGTGAGATAGTGATTTTCTGAAAAATGCTCCTCAGCTTCTGTATAATTATAGTTTGCTTTTCATGGCACATTTTGTCTTTAAGTTCTGTGAACACACTCTGCCTCACTCACCCCAATTTCCATTCAATCTTCTTCAGGATAGGAGATGTGGGTGAGGGGCTGTTGATAAAGCCAGGACCAGTGTTTTCCAACTTGTTGTGTTATCACAATTTTTGAAATAGAACTTTTGCTTTTGAATAATCTTTTATTTATAGAAATGTTGCCAAGATTGTACGCAGAGTTCTGTACACTCCTCACCCACTTTCCCCTAATGTTAACATCTTACACGGGACATTGGGAAGAACTAGGGAAACAGCACTAATAGATTCTTTTTAGCTGTTTTATAGGCATTGTTTGAATTTTACTAGTTTATTCATGTATAGCCTCTTTCTGTTTCAAGGTCTAATCTGAGATGCCATGCTGTCTTTAATACAGAATCTTGTAATGGTAGAATTTTGGTTGTACAATATGTAGTACAATGATATGGTAAAGAGAAAATAACACTAAGTCCATTGCCACAGTACAAAAATTGTCTCCCAGCCTCTATAAGAACATCCATATAGTTACTTACTTGGCAGGTACTGGAATTGTACCCATTATTGTCTGAGATATGCTCTGGTACATATTAATGGAACAAAATACTCTTATGTCCCTGCACATATGCGAGACTACTTTGGCATTTAGTTGATGTCAATTATTTTATAACATAATATGATCAAGTGTGTTACCCCTCAAACTGAGCACAAATGCTAACTTGATGTTTTAGTACCTAGAATCCATTAGAAAGAGCAGGCTTCTATGTTCTAGCCTCACTCCCTAGTCCTTTAGGATGATTATGAGGTAGATTTACAAGAAATCAAAAAGCAGATCCATAACTGAATTCCTTAAAACTTTGTGAAGCTCATATTGATGTCTATTCATTTATGTATATTCATCAAGGTACCTGAGATATCCCACACTTGATTTTTGGGAATACTAGCAGGGATATTTCCAAATATGTTTAAAAACTAGGGACAATTTCCTACCATGGAAGGCAAAAAGCTAAATATAGATATCAGAATTTATAAAAATGGAAAATACCTAAAGTAGTATAATATTAATAGTGACTTCTGTGGGTAGCATTATAAAGCCTCAACACATGGAATCCTCAAAACTTACTGTTTTTGCCATCATAAAGACAGGGAAACTGAGGCTCAGAGAAGTTTAGTAGCCAATTTGCATAGATATAAATTGGTAAAACTGGGATGTAAACTGATTCAGTCATGGCCTAAGATCTGGGATTTTAATGAGCACACTATATGGTTTGTCTTGTGGTACAGATGTTTGCAGAAAGCATACAGCTTCCCCTGGAAGCAGGCATTATTGGAGGCGATGATAAGTGAGTGGAAGCATCCACTGGCCCTCCAGGAAAGAGATGTTTCCAAAGTGTGAATCTAACTTATCCTGTCAGAATGTTGTCTTAAGAGGACTGGCATTTATTGAACATTTGCTGTGTGGCAGGCACTGTGCTAAGTGCTTTGAAAGTATTGGCTCATTCAGTACTCAAGACACCTCTCATGTAGCCACACTTGTTTCTGCCCACATCATGTGGCTCCCAAGCTTTTGTGAATCTGGCCTCTTCCGTTGTACTTCTTACCCAGTTTGCTCTCTCCTTAGAGAGGCCCTCCTTGCTTATTTCTGTCCCCCAAGTCACCAGCTGTTCCCCATTTCTGCATAATTTTATTTATGGAATTTTGTTTCCTCTACAATTGTATGTTCATTATTTTATCCATGCCTTTTCCATAATAGTGTAAGCTTCATGAAGAAAATGCTTTGGGGCCAGGGATTTAGCTCAGCAGCTCAAATGCTTGCCTGGAAAATGCTTTGTACAGACACAACTGTACTCCCACACCAGGAACAGGGCTGGGTTGTAGCAGCAATTTAATAAATATTTGTTGAAAAGCCTGTGGGAGAGGCACCATTGTTCCTATTTTATGAACAAGAAAACTGAGATTTGGGGAAATTAAAGAACTTATCTAACATGATGACTGATATTTGTTTTAAAAGATACTCCAGAAAAAGTATAAAATTGTAGGAAATTGTAGATGAAATAAAATTGGAAAAAATATTGCAGCTAGGTGACAAAAATACCTGGAGATTTATAATTCTTTCTCCCCTCTGTTCATGTATATTTGAAAACATATATAATACAATGTAAAAAATAGAAGTGTTGTCCATAATATCATGGTTAATAAATAGAGTATCCAGAATTCTCACCTGGGTCTGTCTGGCTCCATAGCTTAGATGCTATTAGATGCACATGGGTTACTTCATGGTGAATATTCAGGTATCAGGAAGGGTTGGAATCAATCAATGTGTTTTGTGGTTGAAATTATCCAGAGGGAGAAAGAATCTTGCTGGTTTCTGACTAGCCAGTAGTCTGATTTTCCCTGGCCCTAAGTCAATCAGTTTGGTGGGGTAGAGGGATTGTTGAGATTCTTTCTCAAGACTGAAATGGGACAAGTACTCTAAAAAAGATGTGGATGGAAAGGGAAAGGAGAGATAGAATGATGTTTTAATCTTCTGTTGGGGTGTACATGGATGCATTTGTTTAATTCACACCTTTACCTTCAGTGTCTAGAAATTGTTCAGTGTTCATAGATATTTCCTAAGCGAGTGAATGAACTTCTAACATAAATTCAATATGAATTCCAGTGGAACCCATTAGCAGAATTGTTGGGATTTTGAGTTTTAAAGGCGCTTGGCTAACTCCAACTCTTGAGGGGTTTTAATTCTCTTTTATAAAGTCACAGCCACCAATTTGTTTCTGAAACCTAAATGTTCTTTTCCACA